>PVIH01008014.1:6220-66091 GCA_004025045.1 Sigmodon hispidus
ATAAAAAAAAAAAAAAAAAAAAAAAAAAAAAAAAAAAAAAAAAAAAAAAAAAAAAAAAAAAACTACCACAAGAGGCAGAGGCAGCAGTCATAACAGTTCTAACAATTTAAAATATTTTCTGTTTGAAAAGTTATTTAAGGATACACAATAAAACAGATTCAGAGGGAGAAAAATCTTTAAAAGATTTAAAATGTGTGTGAAGAAGAATACATAGACTGGGAGAGAAAAGTGGTAAAGAAAAAAGCCCTTGAAAAAGATAAAGGAATAAAGATATAAAAAGATATGTGAACATGGCAAATACACAAAAAGACTGGATTATGGTTATTACTGTGTTTTCTTTTAATTTGTTTAACTTTTAGTATTCTTTTTTGTTTTTTTTCAAGTTTTTATTCTTTTTTTGCTTTTTAAAATATGAATAAAAACTCATTTTTATCCATGCATGCTCTTGTTCAAGTTCCCTTCCCCATCTTGCCCCTCCCAGTCACTCTCTCTTCTCCTCATCTCCTTCTCATCCCCAGCAAGGGCAGGAGGTCCCAAGTTCCCAAGGTGGCTTAGTTCAGCATCAACTCCAGGCAGATCTGCTTTACTCACCCCAACATCAAGACTGGGTTAGGTAATCCTCTGGAGGGAATGGGCTCCAAGTTGCTGGTCCAAGGTGTTTCAGATCCCAAGCTGTTCAGTGGTTGTGGTTTGAAGCTGGGGATGCTTTGCTTTTTGTTTAAAGTCCACTAATGAGTAAGTGCATCCCCTGCTTAATGCTGTAGCAGTAAGTAAAAAAAATGATATCCTAAAACCTACAGGCTAATGGATGGATTTGGAGAAATTTTTAACTTTAAAAGAGCTAAATGCAAAAAAGATAATTGATTGCAAACCCTGCTAAGTTAAACAAACATATATATTTTAGAGGTATCTTGACTTTGAAATTTGATTTTGAGGATATGTGGCTTGGGAAAAGAGTTTCTGCTTTTGTTTCCACAGAAGATGAAAACCTGTAGATTGTTTCTCGAAAAATAGAGTTTTATCTGCTCAAGCCATTTGAAAATTCTCTGATGAGAAGATCAGCTTCCTATCAGAAATTTTGTACATTATTTCCCCCTATTTTTTCTAGATTCTCCTGACCTATGCACTCTAACAATTCCATGCTAAATTCTTTTCCCCTTTATTTATCAAATAAAAAAACAAATAAATCAAGAATAAAATAATAAACAAATTGCAAAACAACACACATACAAAAAAAAGAAGGAACATGAGAAATGTAGAAATTTAGCCACAGACATATATTTTTATTTTATTTTATTTATTGTCATAATATTGGGGCTAGAACTCATAAATCTGCAAAAAAATGGTTGGCAAGAAATACATTTTATATTAGTAAAAGTACTCTTACCAGACAAATAGGAATATGTCTATAGTTAAATGTTTTATGTCTATTATCCACTTTATTATAAACAAGACTACATACCATGGAGAACTGTAGCATATTTCAAAAATATACTATTAGATACAATTTGAAATAGTACATTGGCTTTTACTTTGTGACTTAAAACTCATCTTATAGAGGCCCATGATCCAAAATATACATTTATATACACATGTAAAAAATATGACTTTATTCATAATAAAAAAAATTGATTGCGGGGCTGGAGAGATGGCTCAGCGGTTAAGAGCACCATCTGCTCTTCCAGAGGACCTGGGTTCAATTCCCAGCACCCACATGGCAGCTAACAACTGTCTGTAGTTCTAGTTCCAGGCAAACACCAAGGCAAATAAATAAATAAAATAATAAATAAATAAAGTTTAAAAAAAAATAAAAAAACAAAAAACAAAAAAATTGATTGCAGTTTTCTTTCATGGGAATAAAATATCCTCAAAAAACCAAAAACAAAATAAACAGTTAAAAAATGACTCAAAATAGCGTACACATCTAAACAAGAAATTCTCAATAAAAGTTTATAATATGCCTAGCAAGGCTTAAATAAATCTTTAACATCCTTAGCCATTAGAAAAAAGCAAATCAAAATTATTTTGAGATTCCGTCTTATATCTGTCAAAATATCAAAGATCAATATCAAGAGTGATAGCTTCTGTTTCCTAGGATGGGGATCAAGGACAACTTTGCTGTAGTTACTGCTGGGAGTGAAAATTTGTTCATCTACTTTTGAAATTAATATGTCAGTTGCTCAAGAAATTTGGAGTCACTCTATCTCAAGTCCCAGGCTATACCAAAATGATACTATTCTACCACTGTGAAACTTGCTCAAATCTGTTCATAGTGACTTTATTCAGAATAGCCAGAAACTGGAAACAACATAGATATCCAACAAACTTCATAGCTTCCAGGAGGTTTGATGTATAACAGATAAAGAAAATGTGTTATGTTTACACCAGGATTTCTTTTTAAAAATCATTAAAAGTACAAGTAAATATATTTATGTAGAAAAAAATCACTCTGATTTGGGCAACCCAGACCCAGAAAAACAAACATGATATGTACTCACTTTTAAGTAGATATTAATTTTGAAGTAAAGAATAACTACAAGGTGGGAAATGGTAACAGACATTTTTAATCCCAGTACTCTCTGGGCAGAGAACAGGAAGATGTCAGAGTTAGAGACCTGCCTCATTGACAGAGACTGTTCCAGAATCTTCAGGGATACCAGAGAAACTAAATCTTGAAAAACAATAGAGAAAGTAAAGGATAGTCACAATACTATCCATAGACTCAGAGAGAATAATTCACAATGAGAGCTCAAAGAGGAATGCATGCATCTTTCTGAGACGAGAAAATAGAATACATATTTGCCAGTGGCCTATGGGTGGTTTGGATGAGAACAGAGAGGATCAGAGGGGGAAGGAGGGATAGTGTGTAGAGAGAGACAGCTAGAACTGAGAGGCAACAGAAGAGTTATGAAAACATAGTTCAGAAGTTCCTGGAATCTATGAGGTTGATCCTAGCAAGGTTTTCTAGAAATGGAGAACATGAAACCTGAAAGGCCATCTTCTGTAACCAGGAAAGACTATTAGTGGTTAAATAAGATATCAAACCACATATAAAACCTTTGACCTACATGCTTACTTGCCTGCAAGATGTTCTGGGTCAGTGGGTTAAGTTTGTGGGAGTAGCCAACCACTGACTTGCATAACTTGGGACTCTTGCCACAAAAAGGTTCTCATGTATGACATTGCCTTGATGTTCAGAAAGTAAAAGCTGAACAGCTCAATGACTTATGGTAGAACCAAGCAGGACTGGCCAAAAAAAGGAGTCAATAAAATTATTTGTAATGATATTCAGACCACAGCCTAACCCAAGAATCATAGGATAAGTTTCTTCCATCAGCTGATGTAGAGACCCACAGTAAAACATTAAGTAGAATTTTGTTGCAACATCAAAGAGAAGAGAAGAATTGTAGTAGTCAGAGGGATCAACGACACCAGAGGATAATAGTCTACAGAATCAACTAAGCAGGACTCACCTAGGCTCACATAGACTGAAGTGGCAGTCACAAAGCCTGCTTGGGCCTGTGCTATACCCTTTGCATATACATTATGGTTGTTTAGTTTAAGTTTTTATGAAATTTCTAACAGTGGGAGGAAAATTGTCTCTGATTCTTTTGGCACCTTTTTTTTTGTCCAACTGACTTACCTTGTTAAGTCTTGATAAGAGGGTTTGTGCCTAGTCTTAACACATCTTGTTTTACCATGTTCCATTGATATCTCTGGGAGGCCTGCACTTTACTGAAGGGAAATGTAGCAGCATAGAATCTGAGACAAGTAAAAGATGAGGAGATGGTATAAGAAATGGAGGGAATAAAGGCAGTAGATGAGATTTATTATATAAAAGAAAAATAAATAAATAAAAGAAAAATAAGAAGGCAAAGATAAATGTACATCAATGAAGGCTCTTTTCAACTTTATGCTAGATTAAATACTGTCAGGAAATTACATATATAATGAAATTGTTAGTAAATTTTACCTAGACATATCATCATTAAAACAGTGAAGCTATAACTGGTAAAAATTTAGCAGGTATGGAGTGAGAGCAGAGTCTCAGACTCTGTTGCCTGATATTGGGACTCATTCTTCCTGCCTCATTGCCTCATCCAACCATGGAAGGGTGGCAGAGGCTGGTGTCACTACAGCTTAATATAACCTTTGACAGCTTATGTCAATGGGATATAAGGGTAGATGGGTGGGTAGGTTGAGATGGCAGATGCGGAGCAGGTGGAAATTAGGGAGAGCAAGGAAGCTTTGGTTAAAATGTAAAAACAAGAAAATTTTAAAAATTATTCTGTAGGGGACATACACAGGATTTTAGCAGGAATAATAGTAAAGACAGAGGAGGTGTGCATATGTGTGTGTGTGTATTTCTGATTTTGTTATTAAAATAAAAGTGAACAATTTTTAACATTATTTGTCATGGGTAAAGGTAGCTTTGTTTGATTTTAAAATTTCATGAAATTGTTGTTGGTCAGCATAGGTATGACTAAAACTCATCAATGAACTCCAGTGGCTTCTTGTTGGAGTATGAGTTTTCATATAATAGACAATCTTAGATACCTGAACAAGCTTTTATCTCTCACAATACAAAATAAAACCAAGAGAGAGACACGGGGACATAAAATAGAGCACTTCTTTGTTTAAAAATTCATGTCATTAAGTTTATATTATAAGATTAAATTAACCTAGACAGAGATATAGTATTTGAAACTGTTATAGGCAGTGTAGTAATGGATTAAACTTCAGGGAAGTAATGGATTAAACTATCCTGTTAGATTTGAATTCAGGAGCTAAAAGTTGTGCATGCACACACACACACACACACACACACACACACATACACACACACACACACACACACACATTGTGATCCTGTAAGGTATGTAGAGTGAAAGGATTACTTTTATAGTTGGTAGGGATAAATATTTAATTACTAAATTCTGTCTCCTATTTAAACTGTGAGCCAAAAAAGATAATATTATAGTTATGCATAAGAGTTTATAAAATACTTTGGCATTCCAGTTAGTACACTATAAATAAGAAAAGGCAGCTTGCAATCATCTATCATTGAAATCATAAATCTTTACCATGAGAATAATAAACTTTTAACATGTCAAAAAGAGACACAGAATTGTTCCTTTTGTTCAAACAATGACAATAATGCTTCTCTATGATAGCTGCATATTGAAAAGTTTCTTCACCTTGTAAAATGATTTACAAATATGCTAATGTGAAGATCTTGACCCAAGGAAGTCAGCCTGAATAATCCATGCAGAGTCTTAAAATCTTTGAATACTGAAAGACAGATAAAATTTTTCTGATTTTAATCTTAGGAGATTACTAAATGCAGCAAAGCAAAAGGTGTAACCTATATGTGGGAAATGAATAAAAAACTTCTCAATAAGGGAGGAAAAAAAATAAGCCTCTTTCCCCTGGTAGTGATTTGAACAAGAATGGTACCCATGGACCCATACTTATTCACTATTCACCAGGGAGTAGACTTCTTTGATAAGATGTGAAGGATTAACAAGTGTGACCTTGTTGGAAAAGTAACTAGAAGCAAACTTTGAGGATTCAAGAGTATGTGAGCCTCAGTTATCTCTGTGTGTCTTGGATTAGCGTGGATTAGACATTATCTCATAGTTACTTCTCCAGCACCATGCCTTCCATGCCTTGCCATGCTTCGCACCTTGATGATAACAGACTAAATCTCTGAACCTGTTGTCCAGCTCACAATTACTTGCAGTCTTTTATAAGTGTTGCCTTGGTGATGGTGTCTCCTAATAGTAACAGAACAAAGACTAAGAAGACCTGTTTAGTATACCCCAGCCCTAGGGACAAACTTATTTTAACCTAAGATTCACGTTTGATTTCTGACTTTTAGAGCTAGAATTCTAAAACAGTGAAATCATGTTGTTTCAGTCACTTTGTTTTAGCACCAATAGAATTTAGGCAATAAATCTAGTAATATTTTTAGATCATAACCACAATTTCACTAAGCTTTTGAATATAGTTTGCCCTCTAGGTGAAATAATATGCTTACCTGCCGTCTTAGAAGTTATTTAACTAAACCAAGACAAATAGTGGTACATTTCCAATCTCTTTCTTTCAAGAACAAAATGGCACAAAAATGGGAAAAAAATTGTAGATTTACAAACAATCTTGACTATGTAGATAATGAGATGGATTCTCAAAATGCTATGTGTGAAAAAATGGTTACTAGAGAATTAAAAGAAATGCAGAATGGATAAAGAAAGCATTTTAATAAGAGGATATATTAAGTTGTAGGAATAAGTACTACTTAAATAATGTACTGCACATGAGCAATAGGAAATGTTTATTTACTAGATATTTAAAAGTTAAGTTGCATCTTTGTAAATTCAATGATACTTAAGATTAAAAGTAGAATTTATAATATTCCCACTTAAAATATACTTTATAAAGTGAATTAAATTATTTCAAGGATATATTTGTGGAGTTGAGCATTATGTAACTGTAACGAAAACTTTAGGATATTGAGGCAGGAAGACCACATGGCAAGGTTGGACTGGTAAGTCCAAAGCTATTCTGCTATACAAAATGATCTACTTTTTTTAACAAATGAACAAAAATAGAATTAATGTGCAAATAAAGACTGCCATGTTTTAATGAACAAATTTGGAAAGTTTTTGTTTAGAAGAAAATAATTGAAAATATCCCAGGACAAAAATATTTTTCATAGTGTAGTGTCTTTGGATCATAATTGATTACTACATCTCTGGTCCTCCTTTGTGGTGAATAAAAGACAGAAAATGCAGCTTAAGAAAAAAAAGTGCATGAATAATGTATTTTCCAAGTACCAAACAGCAAATTTTCTTTAAATCAGGCACAGAAAGTTACCTCTTGGAATACTTTTATTTTATTTGAATTTTAAGCAGTTTTATTTATGGAAGTGATTATAAAAGTAGATCAACATGGAAGACTGAATGAAGTCATTTCCACAGCAAATTTCTCTATCTTGTGGAAATTTATATTCATAATTATGAGAGAACATCATCATAAATGTCTAGTATTATAAAAATAACTTCACAAAGTTGTGTTAATTATCATTACTTAGCAATATATATAAGAATATTAACAATTACTTTAAAAGTTCAGCCTCTAATATACAACACTTGGTTTTGGGGAAATATCTCAACACACATCTCAGCCTGTTTTCTCCTTTAAAGTCTGTGCAAGGATTTCATCTGAAGTCTTGATTTCAATATCTGAAATATTCAGAAGATTTTCTAGACCACTGATTCAAGATGTGGTACAAAGAGATTTGCATGAATATCACAAAAAACTCATCTATGAAATTGTATGCTCACATTCTGAAAGCTGAGGTTTGTTTAATGTTTGACATTTCAAATCTTTCTACAGGCAATTAGTCCTCCAGTTCTGAAGATAATGTATATGTGTATTGCATTGTCTTTAAAAAATAAAAATGAAATGAAAAATGTTTATCGGTGACCCAGAATTATTTTAGTTATTGCATGTAGCCTGCAAATTTCTTTCTGGTAAGTAAAAGTGGTGCAGATTTCTTAAGAGGATGTTCAATATTGTGTGTTCAGTGCTTCCTCACACCTTATTGTGCTGTAAATGTAAATAAAATTAACTTAGTAATAAATGTAAAATAATTTTATCTTTTAAATTGATATTTAAAAATGATTCCTGTACACAAGTACATATTTATGTTTTATCTATCCTTCCTTCAGACCACTGGAATACCTATTACTACCATGCTGATTTCTTTTTAAATTCATTTAAAAGTTCTTTAATTACTCATTCAGTTCCAAATATATTATTTTTGTCTCTGTATCTGCACACACACGAAATCTACTGGGTCTATTTAGTAGAGTTTGTTTGTGTATGTGTGTGTGTGTGTGTGTGTGTGTGTGTGTGTGTAGTGCATGACACGTGTGCTTAAGGCTGAGTACTTCTGTTTGAATAATTAATTATTAGGGACTAATAACTGAAAAATTTCTGGTCTGATTCCTAAAATTTCTTTCACAAGTCATTGTCTCTAGAAATTTATCTACTGGTGCATCTTTGTGAGTTTTTTTTTTTCCATGTTGGCATGTCAGTGGTCATTTTCATTGTGCTGATTTTCTTTAGGTAACAATATTCTTGGTTGAAATCTCATGAGTTCAGTTTTTCTGTCATATTAAAAGACACTGTCCCAAACCAGATACCTTTGTTCTCTGGCTCTTCTCATCTTTCTGTTCCTTTCCTTTCAAAGATCTCTAACATAGATGAGGATATTTGTATCTCTTGGGGTGAGACACTACATCAGAATTTATTCTCCATATTTTGACCAGCAATGACATCATTTAACAATATCTATGACAAAAATAAGTTTCTGAGCAATGAGTCCTGTATTTACCATAAAACACCACTTTTCTCTCAACTTTAGATCTTAGCAAGCCACAGAAACCAAAGACTAAAAGGTACCATGTTTGGGATTGACACTAGAAAATGGTGTACCAGAACTCTAGTGCAATGAATTAGAAAACAGAGAAAATAGGCGTGTATTTAATTAAGTAAGAAGGGGTAGGAAAAGTTCAGGGGTGGCAATGCCCCAGTAGGCTGAACTAGCCACATCAATCAGTAATCAAGAATTACCCCATTGGCTAGCCTGAAATTTAATCTGGTAGAGACATTTTTTTCTTAATTCATGTTCTTTCTTTCTTAATGACTCTAATCTTGTGTCTAATTGACATAAAAATAGTCAAAACACACAAGTTATATATAGTAACATACATGTTACACAGTTATCTATGCACTTTAACTACAATGAGTGATAATACTCACAACAACCATAGACTAACAAATATTTGAAAGCCAGAAATGGAAAAACTCCCTTTGAATTTTTCGTCATCAGGATGAATAAATTTCCCAAAAAATGTGTCAATATTCCTATTTACCTTGGTTGACTCTAAGAATTTGAAGACAATACACATTTCTGATATAGGACTGGGAAAAAGTAGTTAGAAATGATTGGCACTAAGAACCTAATGTGTAATGCATACTGAGATGAGGGAAAGCAATTGATATCCCTTCCAAGATGAAAATCCTAAGAAATATGAACATTATGGCAATATAAACAAAGTCATGGAACAATGTCTCTTTTATGTTGGGGCAGCTAAAAGCTGTCTAGTTGGACATCCAGTCATTGAATAGGATGCAATTTCTGACAATTTTGGAGCGATATACTAGGATATTTATATTTTGTGACAAATGTGTGTCAAATACATTAACATGAAAAGTAGATTGGCCTTGTTTTTGTGAGTTATTTCAGTTTTGCTTACAGCACACAGCACAGAAACTACTTTATCACTAGTTAGTTAATTAATCTAATTTTAAAATAATCATATGTAAATGCCATATCAAACAAACCTGACTTGCCTTTGCAAATAGTTTTCTTATTCAAGTAAAATGGTAAAGTATGATTCATGACTTTTATTCTGTTCTTAAGCTAATAAAGTTATACTATGTTTATTTTATTATTTTTCTAAGATATTTTGACTATTTTTCTTCAGTTTTATCTTAATATTGTGAATTAATTTTCTCTAGTTCTGTGAAAATTATGACCTGGAGTTACTTCCCTTAGGAACTCTTTAATATTTAAAATTTTTTAGTAGCTGAATGTTGTGAATGGTTCTGGCCCAGACTTTCTTGTGTAGCACAGAGGTGCAGCACCCACCCCCACCCCACCTAATCCCCACACTTAACCTCAAATAATCACACACATGCTTGTATTATTTTTATGTTGATTGACCTAGGACCTAGGCATATAATTTGCTAACCCATTCATCTGAACTCAACACATGTTGTTCAACTGAGCAAGTTGGTATCTTTTCTCAGAGCAGTCTTTCAGCTTCTTTCCTCAGTGTCTGCTGCCATCTCCTCATCCTGTCTGTGGTGGCTGTCTCTGGCTGCTCTCTGGCATCTGTCTTTATTCTTCCTACTCAGAGTTTTCTTTGCCTGGTTACTCTACCTACACTTTCTGTCTGCCTTTTGGCCAATCACCTTTTATAAATCCCATAGGCAGGACAATTATTTAAAATGTAACACATAATCCACTATAGCTAAATGATGGTAACAGATGTCTTTAATTCCATCCTCTAATAAGGAGACAGAAGCAAGAGGATCTCTGAATTCCAGGTCAGAGTAAATGTAAAAAAATTTAAGGACAACCAGGACTACACAGAAACCCTATATTACAAACAAAGAAACAATAATAAATGAATAAATAAAATTGTGCATTCTAGGTTTTGAATCTGCAACAAGGCATCAAATAAAACAAAAGGTCAATAAGAGGCCTTAAAAAAATAGATCTTCCTTAGACTTTCCTGTGATTTCTCTGGCTAACAATATTTTCATTATATGCTTGTCTATTTGTTTTCTTTTCTTAGTCTAATTTTTCTCATCTGTAAGAACATATCTGAATTTTCAAAATTGTTCTTAACTTAATTTTGATTAAAATCCAAGTCATCTTCTTTCTGGAAAACTAGACTATTTCCATATCATAGCATGCATTGACACATGCTAATTTGAATAGTATAGACAATATACCCTATTCATTTATAATAGTAAGGATTTTTTCTTTCAAAAATAGAAATTACACAAATCAATTATAGCAGTAACATAATTTCTTCAATTTCTCATCTACTTTTATTTTTAAAAGGAAATTATATGGTTTACAATTCTGTTTCTAATTTTTCCATAGCGGTCAAAGAAGTAGAAAAATATCATTACATCCAAGGATTAAAAAGTTTGTCCAAGAAAATTTTATAAGATTCAACATTCCATAGTTTGTTTTCTTCCATGGTATTGTTGTTTTTGTTTTATTTTTTGCTATAAGAAATATATTCATGGTCCATGAAACTCCATGCAGTAATAGAAAAGTGTGCTTAAAAAGCAATGGAGACTAAAGATGCAGCCATATAGCATTTAATACTTAAATGCTATAAGGACCAAAAGCAGTAGAAAAATTAACAGTATCAATTTTGAATATATTAATAATTGAGTATAAGTTCTTTAAAACATTTTTGTTTTCTTTACAAGCAGCTACTGTTTTAAACATAGACAAGAGATGAATATGTAGGAGGGAATAAGGGGGAAATAATGCTAAAGATATTTCTAAAGATAATATGGAAAACTGCTATTGTAAAAGTTTTCTAAAATATATGCATACAAACATATAGAATGTTTAAATGGAGTTGCTTTATAACAGGGCAGCAAAATCCCCATTAGACATATTAGGATGCCAAAGGAAAAACCCAGTGTAAAAAATAAGCTATCTCTTTGTAAGTAGTTTGCTAGTGATGTCCCAAAGACCCCAAAGATTGCAGTCAATTTTCATTATAGTTTGTATTTATCCAGAACTTGGAAAAGACATGTTTGCAGAAAATGTCACATTTTGAGAATTAAGACAAGTATTGACATGGAAAATTCATTTCTACTGATTAACTTTTTTGAGGCTGAAGTTGTTCACATACTAGTATAGGAAAAAGGTAATCATCGATCATATTTACCTGGGAACCTTTCTAGACACAAAAAAAACCAAAAAAAACAAACAAACAAAAAAAAAAAACCAGTGTGGCAAAGTCACCAATACAGTAGTGACATGAATAGTTTGAGAGTATCTAACCAGTTCCTGCTGGAATTGAGACTACTCCATATATTGAAACCTATCAATAGCAGTGTATTGATACCAAGATTCCATAATAGAACAGGTCATGTTTCTGGGGAAGAACCAACTACTATTCCTCCACTAAATAGACATAGTATTAAGCAAACTCCTAATCACTTGTTCTCGTTTTCTTAGACTAGGGCAATTATTAGCCTTCATGAGAGAAGTTTCTTTTTGCATTAATATAGAGGCCCACAAAAGGCCAATAATGGGATACTGAGAAATGCTTAGAACTAAATAGAACTTCATAATCTCAAGGATTATTGTAGAAGAATGGTAAAGATTGTAAATACAAGAAGCAGCAGATGAAGATGAGACAAAAAGGTTTTCTAGTTACAGTAGAGCTATTATACATAAAAACTCAGAGCAGATAAGACAGTGTGCACAACACCTATTCAATCTCAAACAATGTCAAATTCTAAAGTGGAAAACAAGGTTGGCATGAAGTGTCATCACTGGCTGAAAAACTATTTTCAAGTGATAGCTGCTGGGAGAAAGGGAGTAAGTTCTTCTCTTTTGGGGTCAAGTCCCTGAAGCTCCTATGGTATGTGAGTATATGAATAGCCACATTAATTGATGATTAGAAAAATTAAAAGATTCAAACTTAATTGTCTAGGAAAGAGTGGCTAGATGTTGTAAGAGATAAACATGGGATAATATGATGAAAACATACTTTTCATTAACCTCAATCTCAAGGAGTAAATTAAAGTGAGAAATTATTAAATAAAAAAGAAATTTTTTGTTTAGGTTTCAGGACCAGGTGCTGTCTGTGGAGGGTGTCCCCACACACTTCCAAGCAGACAGAAATAAATTTTGGCTGTCAGGGTTCCCTCAGCTGCTGCTAAGACAAGGGAACTTGTGTGGCCACCCAGCCTCCAACTGTTTCAAAGGAGAAGGACTGGGGACTTGAAATTCAGTCCCCTGCCCAGAGCAGAGTTAGAAATTAAGCAGACCCCTTGCTCAGAGCTGACAGGAGACACACAAGCCTGCTTGCCACAACAGACCAGGAGCCACCTAATAGTGAACCATTGAAGCCATGGTCAGATGACAGTGCAAAAATATATATAACAATATAAAAAATAACAAGGTAACTCCAGAAGAAATTTGCAATCCTACAAATACAAGACCTGAACTGAGCAATGAAGAGGAAACAGAAGGAAGCAACACTAAAAATACCTTTATGATGATCATTGAAGCTCTCAAAGAAGATATGAAAAATTATCTTAAAGAAATAGAAGAAAATACAACCAAAAAATTGGAAGAAATGAGCAAATCTATGAAAGAAATATGCCAGGAACTAAAAACTGAAATAGAAGCAATAAAAAGGCACAAAATGAGGCAAAGATAGAAATAGAAAACCTGAAGAAAAAAGCTGGAACCACATATACAAGTATAACAAAAGGAGTTTAAGAGATGGAAGATAGAATCTCTGAAGTGGAAGACTCAGTAGCTCAAATGGATATATCAGTCAAAGAAAATACTAAAACCAAAAAAGTCATAACACAAAATGTTCAGGAAATCTGGGACACCATGAAATACCTAACTTGAGAATAATAGGAATAGAAGAAGGAGAAGAATACCAGCTCAAAGCCTCAGATAATGTATTCAATAAAATCATAGAAGAAAACTTTCCTAACTTGAAGAAGGAAACGCCTATAAAGATACAAGAAGCTTACAAAACACCAAATGGATATGACCCCCCAAGAAAGTCAGCACGCCACATTATAATCAAGCCACAAAACATACAGAACAAAAAAAATAAAATTAAGAGTTGCAAAAGAAAAGGGCCAACTTACCTCAAACTGCAGATCCATCAGTTTAATACCTGTTTATTCAATGAAAATGATGAAAGTTAAAAGGCTTTGGTCAGAAGTTATACAGATACTAAAAGAGCATGGCTGCCAAACTAGAATATCATATCCTGCAAAATTATCAATCAACAAAGATGGAGTAAATAAAACATTTCATGACAAAGTCAGACTGAAAAAATATCTATCTACCAAGCCAGCACTACAGTAAGTATTAGAGGGAGAACTGCAATCTAAGGACCCCTGATAAACCCATGAAGCCACAAACAATAACTTCACAGAAGAATACCCCAGAGAAAGGAAATACAAGCAAGTTACCACCAAAAATAGAAGGAAATATCAATCAGTGGTCAGTACCATCCCTTAATATCAATGGACTCAACAATCCTATAAAAGGACACACAATAAGAAGATGGATACAACAACAGAAGCCATCCTTCTGTTTCCTACAAGAGACACACCACAACCACAAAGACAGACACAGGCTAAGAGTAAAGGGATGGGAAAAGATTTTCAGTCAAATAGTCCTAAGAAACAAGCTGGGGTTGTCATCCTAATATCTAACAAAGAGAACGTTAAGCTAAAAGCAATTAAAAGGGACAAAGACGGTCATTACATATTCAACACAGGAAAAATTTGTCAAGAGGAGATGTCAATCCTGAATATTTATGCTCCTAAAATAAGGGCACCTACTTAGGTAAAAGAAACACTGCTGAAGCTCAAATCCCACATCAATTCTCACACCCTAATAGTGGGATACTTCAATACCCCACTTTCAACCATGGATAGGTCAACCAGACAGAGACTCAACAGAGAAATAAGGGGTCTAAAACAGGTTATGATACAAATGGATTTTATAGATATCTACAGAAGCTTCCAACCAAATGCAAAGGAATATGCATATTTCTCAGCTCCTCATGGAATTTTCTCCAAAATTGACCAGATAATTGGTCATAAATCAAATATCAACAGATACAAAAAATGAAAATAATCCCTTGTAACATATCAGACAACCAGGGCCTAAAGTTAGATTTCAACAACATCAAAAATCACAGAAAGCCTACTAACAAATGGAAACTAAACTTCACTCAGATGAACGATCTCTGGGTGAAGGAAGAAATTAAGAAAGAAATAAAAGTCTTTCTAGAATTTAATAAAAATTAATCCATAATGTACCCAAACTGGTGGGACACAATGAAAGCATTCTTAAGAGGAAAATTCATAGCATTAGATGACTATATGAAAAACCTAGAGAAACCCACACTAGAGAACTAACAGCTCACCTGAAAGCCTTAGAACAATTAGAAGCAAGCTCACCTAGAAGGAGTATATGACAGGAAATAAGCAAACACAGAGATGAAATGAATATAATTGAAACAAAAAAATACATAGAATCAATGAATGAAAGAGTTGGTTCTTTGGGAAAGTCAACAAGATATATAATCTCTTATCCAAATAAATCAAAAAACAAACAGAAAGTGTTCAAATCAACAAGATCAGAAATGAAAATTGGGACATACCAACAGACCCACAGGAAATGCAGAGAATTATCATATCACAGTTTGAAAAATCTGTATTCCACACAAAATGGAAAACCAAGAAGAAACAGATAGCTTTCTGGAGAGGTAGCATCTACTTATATTAAATGAAGATCAGATTAAATAAAATACCTCAATGGGCCTATAACCCTTAAGGAAATTGAAGCTTTCATTAAATGCCTCCCCAAAAATAAAAGCCCTGGTTCAGATGGTTTCAGTGCCGAATTCTACCAGACATTCAAAGAAGAATTACTACCATTACTCCTCAAACTATTTCACACAGTAGAAACTGAAAGAATATTGCCACATTCTTTTTATGAGATCACAAGTACCCTAATACCCAAGCCACTGACAGACACAACACAGAAGGAGAACTACAGACCAACCTCCCTCATGAATATTGATGCTAAAATTCTCAACAAAATTTTAGCAAGTAGTATACAACAATATTTAAAAAATGTCGTGCACCATGACCAAATAGGCTTCATCCCAAAAGTGCAGGGCTCGTTCAACATTCAAAAAACCATAAACATTATCCATTATATAAACAAACTAAAGAAACAATACCACATGGTCATATCCTTCTATGCTGAAAAAGCCTTTGACAAAATCCAACACTCCTTTATGAGTAAATCCCTGGAGAGATCAGGTATGTAGGGAAAACACCTAAATTTATAAAAGGCAATTTACAAGAAGCAGACATATAGTATCAAACCTAATTGAGAAAAATTCAAGCAATCCCACTAAAATCAGGAAGTAGACAAGGATGTCCTCTCTCCCCTTATCTATTCACTATAGTTCTCAAAGTTTTAGCTAAAGCAATAAGAGTACAAAAGGAGATTAAGGGGATAAAAATTGGAAAAGAAGAAGTGAAAGTATCTCAATTTGCAGATGATATGATTGTATACATAAGTGACCTACAAAATTCTTCCAAGAACTGCTTCAGCTGATAAACACCTTCAGCAATGTAACAGGATACAAGATTAACTCAAAGAAATAAGTAGCCCTTCTATACATCAAAGATAGAAGTGCTGAAAAGAATTAAGGGAAATATTACCCTTCAAAATAGCTCCAAATAGTATTAAATACCTTGTAACAACTATAACCAAATAAGTAACAGATCTATTTCACAATCATTTTAAATCACTGAAGAAATTGAAGAGGATATCAGAAAATGGAAAGCTCTCCCATGTTCCTGGACAGGTAGATCAACATAGTAAAAATGGCAATTCTACCGAAAGCAATCTCCAGATTCAATGCACCATCAAAATCCCAACAAAACATTTTTTGGACTTTGAAAGAACAATATTCAATTTTATTTGAAATAACAGGAAAGCCAGAATTCCCAAAACAATTTTGCTCAACAAAAAAAACCTCAGGAGGCATCACCATCACTGACTTCAAGTTTTACTATAGAGCTACAATAATAAAAAGAGCCTGGTACTGGCATAAAAAGAGACTTGTGGAGCAATGGAATAAATTGAGGATCCAGATATTAACACAAAATCTTATGAACAACTGATATTTGACAAAGAGGCCCAAATTATTCCATGGAAAAAAGATAGTATATTTAACAAACAGTGTTGGCATAGCTAGATCGTAGTGTGTACAGAAAAGCAAATAAATCCGAGCCTGTCACCCTGAACAAAACTCAAATCCAAGTGGTTCAAGGACTTCAACATAAACCTAGCCACTTTGAACTTGATAGAAAAGAAAGTGGGAATTACACTTCTACGAATTGGCACAGGCAACCATTTCCTAAATATAACACCAGTTGCACAGACACTAAGATCAAAAATCAATAAGTGGGATCTCCTGAAGCTAAGAAGCTTCTGTTAAGCTAAGGACACTGTCAACAGGACAAAATGACAGCCTACAGAATGGGAAATGATTTTCACCAACCATACTAGGGTTAGAGGACTGATCTCTGAGATGTATAACGAAGTCAAGAATGTAGTCCCCCAAACTTTGAATAACCTAATCAAAAAATGGGGTTTAGATCTAAAATGGGAATTCTCAGCAGAAAAATTACAAATGGCTGAAAGGCACCTGAAAAAGTGCTCATCGTCTTTAGGCATCAGAAAATTGCAAATCAAAACAACTTTGAGATACCACCTGACACCTGTTAGATTGGCTAAGATAAAAGACACAGATGACAGCCTATGCTGGAGAGGATGCAGAGCAAGGGAACACTCCTCCATTGTTGGTGTGAGTGTAAGCTTGTGCAGCCTTCTTTGGAACACAGTATGGCAGTTTCACAGAAAATTTAGAATCAATCTACCCAATGACCCAGCAATACCACTTCTGGGTGTATACCCTGAAGATGCACAGTCACACTCCAAAGGCATTAGCTCAACTATGTTCAGAGCAGCATTATTTGTAATAGCAAGAACCTGGAATCAACTTAGATGTCCCTTAACTGAAGAATGGATTAACAAACTGTGGCACGTCTACACAATGGAGTACTACTCAGCAGTAAGAAAAAATGATAACCTAAAATTTGCAAGCAAATGGATGAATTTGGAAAATATCCACCTGAGCGAGGTATCACAAACCAAGAAAGATAAGCAGGGGATGTACTCACTCCTTAGTGGACTCTAAACAAACAAACAAACAAAGAAGAAAAAGCTAAGCATGGCCAAGTACAAACCACAACCCCTGAACAGCTTGGGATCAAAAACACCTTGGACTGACTCCTTGGATCCAAGTCCCCCTAGAGGAACACATGACTTATTCTATAGGTTGGGGGGAGAAAATTGGATCTGCCAGGAGTGGAGGCTGAACTAAGCAATATTGGGACAGTGGGAGGTGATGGAGAGTTGTGGAGAAGAGAGAATGACCTGATGTGTTGGGAGAGGGAATGGACCTTGAATAAGAATATACAAGGATAGAAATTGTGACTTCTTTGTTCATAATAATAAAAAAAATGAAAAAAAGAATTTTTTTGTTTTTCATTCATTAATAGATTTGTGAATTATCAACTGACCTTTATTGTAGATTATTTCAAATGAGACTTAGATGGTTTTTGAACATGGAAAAAGGAGAGAAGTTTCAAAAATAGGTTTTATATCAAAGCAACATATCCTCTCTTTCCAGAGTTCTCTGTTCAAACTGGCCAAAGTGGTTTGGCTAAAGTACAGTAAGTCTTGTGAGTTAAATATGTCATAAGACATGAACGGATGCTACATGAAGTATTGAATTAAACTTGAATTTCATATAACTGCTTTTAGTGTAAATATGAAATATTAATATTTAAACTTTGCTTATATCAAATTCAATTTTCACATGTTACTATGTTCAGCATCTCTGTATAAAAAATGTGTAGGAAATTGATGAATACCATTGACATCTAAGCAAAATATTTGCCTTTGATACCACCTCTGTCATGTGCTGTTGACACATTTTTATCCTTTGTATGCTTATGTGTTTACCTACAGTTTTGAGTTTCTCAATCAATTTTATGTGCTTATGCATAACAGCTTAAGAATTTAGTCAAATTTCAACTGTCTGCCTTTTTATATGCAAACACTGTATGTAGATATTACACTAATCATGACAAATGTAAATGTGTTTATTGCATGTTAAATACATGTACATTATTTTATCATAATAACTTCATGTTTTAAACAATGATATTTTAATACTCTTGTAAATTATTTCCTACTATTCACAACTTTTTTTTTTACATTTGTGGACACTTTAAGACAAGTCAAACATGTTTGAGGATTACATCTGTTTGAAATCTGTTATATTTTGAAACATGCATGGGGTAGACAGAGTCACTAGGTAATTTTTTTTCTTTTTGTTATTATTATGAATAAAGAAGTCACATTTTCTATCCTTTTAAATGCTTATTCAAGGTCCCTATCCCCTCCCACCACATCAGGTCATTCTGTATTCTCCACATCTCCCCATCACCCCCATGGGCAGGCAGTCCCCGGGTCCCACAGTTCCAATATTGCTTAGTTCAGCCTCTATTCCAGGCAAATCCAGTTTTCTCCCCACAACATAAAGAATGAGTAAGGTGTTTCTCTAGGGGGAGTGGGATCCAAGGAGTCAGTCCAAGGTGTTTCTGATCCCAAGCTGTTCATGGTTGTGGTTTGCAGCTTGGGCATGCTTTGCTTTTTGTTTGTTTGTTTGTTTAGAGTCCACTAATGAGTGAGTAAAACCCCTGCTTATCTTTCTGGGTTTACCTTGTTGTTCTTTATATATTTGCACTGGCATCAGTGGTTCATGATTAGGTAGCTCCTGGTCAGTTCTGGCCAGAGGGCTTGTATGTCTCCGGTCCCCTCTGAACAGGGGGTCTGCTCAAACTTTGCCTCTGCCCTGGGCAGAGGTCTGAATTTCAAGTCCTCAGTCCTTCTCTGCTGATGCAGTTGAGCGTGGGGTCGCTGTGCAATGCCCCCTCTTTTAGGTGCAGCTGGTGGAGTCCCCCACAGCAAAACTCTATTCCTGTCTTCTAAGGAGTGTGTGGTGACACTCACCACAGAGAGAATCTGGTCCTGGAACACAACTTTCCCTGGCAGGGATTCAGGCCCCAGGGCATTCTGACCTCACCTCACCTCTGGGCGGAGTCTGAGTCTGGAGTTCAAAGTCCTCAGTCCTTCTCTGCTAATGCAGTTGGAGGTGAGGTGATCATGCAAGTTCTCTTGTTTTAGGAGCAGCTGGAGGAACCCCTCACAGTCAAACTCTATCCCTTTTTGCTAAGGAGTGTGTGGAGACATGCACCACAGACAGAACCTCACAACTTTATTTTTAAGAAACATGACTAATAGAGATATGTGGGCATAAAAAGCAATCTGATGATAAAATATAAAAAAAAACCACTCAAAATTACAGCAACCAAAACAGTATTTTCTACTTTCTAAGGAAAAAAGAATGTTTATCCAACATTTTTATTTTGACTTTTCTCAGTCACTTTACAGTTACATATTGACATACATTATCATTTTATAGAATGAGTTTTTACATATACATGTTCTATGTTTTTGCTATTTAAAATATTTTCATTGTTGTTTGGTTTTCCAGTTTTACGTATTACATTGAAGGGTAAGTAATCTCCAGGTTATTTTATATCACTTTCAGAAGAATGTGGTACTATCTTTACATTTGATATAAGAATCTATGTAAGACTAGATACATGTAATTGAAAAGTAAGTCCTGAAAATTCAAAGTTCTTTTCTCTAATATTTACATCATAGCCTTAAGCTTTGACAGATTCTATTGGTATTTAAAAGTCTGTTGACAGGGAGAATATGTTTTATATTTAAGTTTTCAGTGAAAAATGTGTATCTAAGGATAATAAAAAACACTACGCAATCTTTGGTAATCTAGATTAGATTTGGACTCTAGTAATTAGCTAATTGCATAGAAAATTAACCTGCACATCTGAGGAGACTTGAAGAATTTTGAATTTGATCCATTAAGATTATTGTCTTTTTTTTTTAAGATGGAAAAATTTCCGAAGCATTCATACAGTCCTTATGAGGAGAACATTTTTTTCCTGAATAATACACTAATAATTATTATGCCTCTATCAAATGTGTTCCCCTTGCAATTTATTTGCCCTTACTTGAGAGCATCAGCTTATCTGTACAGTGTTATCAACACAGGTGCCACATATTAATAAGGAGCTAATAAAATTAAAATGGTTAAATTATTTATGGCAAGTGTTGAAATATTTTTAAAGTTGTGTCTCTTAAAGTTACTGATCAAGCCACAGTGAACAGATTTTGGAGCCAGTTAAAGTGCTCAATCTTGTCTCTGTGCTTGATTTCACTATTTACCAATGATACAAATTACAATATGAAAAGGTATGAAAAGCTTGCAATGTTGGATTTTTTAACTAGATTTTCTGTGTAGTCCTGGCTGTCCTGGAACTCACTTATTATAACAAACTTGTAGTATAAAGTTTCTGACCTGGACTAGCCCCGTAATCCAGACCAGCACTCCCAGATAACCACACAAAGTTTTAAATTAATTACATACTCTTTGGCTTATGGCTCAGATTTATTGCTAGCTAACTCTCTAATCTTAACTCATTTCTATTAATCTATGTTTTGTCACAAGGCTTGTGTCTTACCTGAGTTCCTATACATTTTGCTCTCTCAGCAACAGCTAACAGCCTCTCCATCTGACTCTGCCCTCCTCCTTTATCTATGCTTAGATTTCCCGACTGCCTATAAGCTGGCTTGCCATAGGCCAAAACAATTTCTTGATTATTCACTGGTATTTTTCAGAATACAGAAAAACATCCCAAATTCAAACTGGCCTCATATTCAGAGAACCACCTACATTTGCCCCTCTTGTGTTTGGATTAAAGGCATGTGCCACCATGGCATTACATATTGTCAGATTTCTAAATAGGACTATCTTTTGTCTATTTATGTCATTAAAAGAATTAAATAATTCACTGAAACTTATGATTATTAAGAAATTACCAGACAGTTTATGATGTTGTCTAATGTGCCATCCCAGAACTTAGGAGGCTAAGGAAGGAAGATTTTGAGTTTTAGCCCAGTTAGGAATACCTAAGAAAATGATGTTAAAGAAAGAGAAAGAGAAGCAAGAGGAGCAGGAGGAAGGAGAGAAAAGAAAGAAGACACTAAAGTAGAGAAGTTTTCATATTTCAACTCAACACAGGATGAATGTCTAGATTAGTGGTGTTTCACATAAATATTGTAGGCTAACCTTTAAATTTTGATATCAGAAATTCTGAAATAATTTAGTTGCTGTATTATACTACTGTTTTTGTTGTAGTAGTGGTGGTTGTTTTGTTTTCTTTTTTTCCATTGCTTCAGCTTCTCTGACTTTACCACATGATGAATCATATTCTAGAACTTATGTCTTTGGCAGGAAGTATTTCCAGAGCAATAGAAAAATAGGGTACTTTTAATTAGTAAATTTAAAAAATAATAATTGTTAAATCAAAGTGTCTATCATCTCACAAGAAATGGGAATGGGACTTGAACAAGATTCATTCTCTTATATGATTATGAAAAACTTCATGCAGACACCAGGAAGAGCAGCCAGAGAGACACTTCACACAGATGCCAGAGTTGCTGAAGCTGCCAAGAGACACAGAGGAAATGCTGCTCTGAAAAAATACTGAGGACACCTAGACGTTGAAGAAAGCACACTTCTGAACTACAGACCAGTGTCCAGAGCATACTCAGAGGTGAGTTGATTCCAGCTCCTGGGACACCTAGAGAATTCTGCTCAAGGGTCAGAGACACACCCACAGTTCTGAAATCAAGCTCAAGCAGCAGTCAGACCCAAGAATGAAACTGAGAGGGAGCTTCTCCAAAGATTCCTAGAGACACATCGAAAGGACTTCTTGCAACTGGGTCCTATCACCAGAGGGAAGTGCATAATCACAGACGGACACTTTTGAATTTCAGGCACAATTTCTGAGTGGAGTCAGAGATGGTACCGATAACATGTCCAGATCAAAAAGGAGAAACAAAACCCTTCTAGCCACAACTGACTAGGAATTGGCTAAGAGTGAACAAAGGAAGCAGTGGGCAGATGTCAATGAAAGAACACATATAACAATATAAAGGCAACAATAGAAGAAACTGGACGTTCTACAACAAGACCTGAACAGTGCAATGAAGAAGAAAAAGAAAGAAACATCATTAAAAAATTTTATGAAAATTATAGAAGCCTTAATAGAAGATATAAAAAATTCCCCTAAAGAAATAAAAGAAAGTACAAATAAAAAATTGGAAGAGATGAACAAATCCTTGAAAGAAAACCAAAAAAAGGAAAACCATCAAATTAAAGTAGCATTCCAGGAACTAAAAATTGAAATAGAAGCAATAAAGAAGGCACAAAATGAGGCAAAGGTGGAAAAAGAAAATCTTAAGAAAAGAGCTGGAAGTATAGATACATGCATTTCCAAAAGAACCCAAAAGATGGAAGAGAGAATCACCTTAGTAGTAGACTCATAGCAGAAATCGATTTATCAGTCAAAGAAAACACTAAAGCCAAAAAGTTATAACACAAAATATTTCAGAAATTTGGGACACCATGAAAAGACCAACCATGAGAATAATAAAAATAGAAGAAAGAGAAGGATACCATCTCAAAAGCACAGATAATGTATTCAATAAAACCATAAAAGAAAACTTTCCCAACCTGAAGTAGAAAATGCCTATAAAGATACAAGAAGCTTACAGAACATCAAATAGCTTAGACATCACCCACAAAAGTCTGCTCTCCACATAATAATCAAGCCACAAAACATACAGAACAAAGAAAAAATATTAAGAGTTGTAAAAAAAGATCAACTTGCCTATCATGACAGACCATTTAGAAAAAAAAAAGCCCTAGTATTTAATGGAAACAATTAAAGCCAGAAAGTCCTGGTCAGATGTTATACACTGTAAAAGAGCATTGGCTGCCAACCCAGACTACTATAAACAGCAAATCTATCCATCACCATAGGCTGAGTAAACAAGATATTTTATGACATAGAGAAGATGACACAATACTTATCCACAAATCCAGCACTATAGAAAGCACTTGAGGAAAAATTCCATTCTCAGGAGCCCAGATACATACATGAAACCACAAACGATTGATAATCCTACAGAATAAAAGCCCAAAGAAAGGAAATACACAAAAGCTACCACCAAAAATAACAGAAAGTAACAATCAATGGTCATTAATATCCCTTAATATCAACGGAGTCAACTCACCTATAAAAAGACACGTCATAACATGATGGATAAAAACAGAAGTCATTCTTCTGTTGCATACAAGAAGCACACATCAACTCCAAAGACAAATATAGGCTCAGAGTAAATGGTTGGGAAAAGATTTTCCAATCCAATAGCCCTAAGAAGCAGGCTGGTGTTGCCATCCTGATATCTAACAAAGTAGACATCAAACTAAAATCAATTAAAAGAGAACAGGATAGATATTACTTATTCATCTCAGGAAAAATGGATTAAGATGAGATTTTTGTTCTAAATTTTTATGCCGCTAATATAAGGACACCTACCTATGTAAAAGAAACACTATTAAAGCTCAAATCCCACATCAACTCTCACACTCTAATAGTGAGAGACTTCAATACCCCACTTTCACCCTTGGATAGGTCAACCATATAGAGACTCAACAGAGAAGGAGTCTACCAGAGGTTATGATGCAAATGGATTTAATAAATATTTATAGAAGCTTCTACCTAAACACAAAGGAATATACATATTTCTCATCACCACATGGAAACTTTCTCTAAAACTGATCACATATTTATTTGGTTATAAAGCAAATATCAACAGATACAAAAAATGGAAACATTCCCTTGTATTATGTCAGACCACCAAGGCCTAAAGCAAGCAAGCCTACCAGCTCATGGAAACTAAGCATCACTTACTAAACCACCTCTGGGTCAAGGAAGAAATTAAGAAAGAAATCAAAGTCTTCCTAGAATTTAATGAAAATGAATCCACAACTTGTACCCAAACTTGTGGGACACAATGAAAACAGTCTTAAGAGGAAAATTCATAGTACTAGATGCCTATATAAAAAACACAGAAAAATTCCACACTAGAGAACTAACAGCACTGCTAAAAGCCTTAGAACAATTTGAAGCAAGTTCACCTAGAAGGAGTATATGGCAGGAAATAATCAAACATAGAGCTGAAATGGATACAATTGAAACAAAAAGAAAAATACAAGGAAACAATGAATCTAAGAGTTGGTTCTTTGATAAAGTCAACAAGATAGATAATACATTATTCAGACTAACCAAAAAGCAGAGAGAGAGTATCCAAATAAACAAAACAAGAAATGAAAAGAAGAACATAACAACAGACCCCCAGGAAATCCAGACAATTATCAGGTCATATTTTGAAAATCTATACTCCACAAAGATGGAAATGGACGGCTTTGTGGACAGGTACCATTTATGAAAAATAAATGAATATCAAATTAATTAACAAGACAGACCTATAACCCTAAAGGAAATTGAAACTGTTATTAAAGCCTCCCAAGTAAAAAAAGCCCAGTTTCAGATGGTTTCAATGCATAATTGAAGCAGACATTCAAAGAAGAAAAATTACTAATACTCCTCAAACTGTTTCACAAACTACAAACAGAAGGCATATTGCCAAACTCTTCTTAAGAGGCCACAATTATCCTAATACCCAAGCATCCCAAAGATGCAACAAACAAGATGAATTACAGAACAATTTCCCTCATAAATAATGCTGCTAAAATTGTCAACAAAATTCTGGCAAGAAGCCAACAGCCAACATCAAACTTAATGGAGAGAAACTCAAAACAATTCCACTAAAATCAGAATCTAGACAAGGCTATCCCATCTTTCCTTATCTATTCAATATATTGCTTAAAGTTTTAGCTAAAGCAATAAGAAAATGAAAGGAGATTAAGGAGATGCAAATTGGAAAAGAAGTGAAACTATCTCTATTTGCAGATGATATGGTTATATGTATAAGTGATCTACAAAATTGTACTAGGGAACTTCTGTAGCTGATAAACACCTTCTGCAACATAGTAGGATAAAAATTAACACAAAGAAATCAGTAGCCCTCTATACAATAAAGATAAAAGGGCTGAAAAAGAAATAAGAAAAATATCAATATTTATAATAGCTGCAAATACCATTAAAAACCTTGAAGTAACTATAACCAAAGACGTAATAGATCTATTCGACAAAAACTTTGATTTACTGAACAAAGAAATTCAAGAGGATATCAGAAAATGGAAAGCTCTCCCATGATCTAGGATAGATAAGATCAAGATGGCAAAAATGGCAATTTCCCAAAAGCCATTTACTGATTCAATGCAGTTCCCGTCAAAATCCCAACACAATTTTTTACAGACATTGAAAAAACAATACTCAATTTCATTTGGAATAAAAGGGAAGCCAGGATTGACAAAACAATTTTGGTCAACAAAAGAACCTCAGGAGGCATCACCATCTCTAACTTCAAGTTATACTATAGCGCTACAGTAGTTAAACAGCCTGGTACTGGCATAAAAACAGACGTGTGGATCAATGGAATCGAATTGAAGATGCGACATTAACCCCAAAAGCTATGAACACCTGATCTTTGTCAAAGAGGCCAAAATATTCAATGGAATAAAGACAGTATCTTTAACACATGATGTTGGCATAGCTGGATTGTAGTTTGTAGAAAAGTGCAACTAGATCCAAGCCTATTTGGGATCTGAAATACCTTGGACCGGCACCTTGGAGCCCATTCCCTCCAGAGGAACACCTAATCCAGTCTTGATGTTGGGGTGAGGAAAGCAGATCTGCCTGGAGTGGATGCTGGACTAAGCCACCTTTCAACCTTGGGACCTCCTACCCTTGCTGGAGAGGAGATAAAGTGACTCGGAGGTGCAGGACAGGGAAGGGAGTCTGAACCAGGGGATACATTGATGAAAAATATGAAGTTATTCTTAATAATAAAAACAAAGATTTAGTTCTTTGAGAACGTCAACAAGATAAATACACCCTTATCCAAATTAACAAAAAGCAAAGTGAAAGCATTCAAATGAACAAAATCAGAAATGAAAATGGGGACATAACAACAGACTCCCAGAAAATCCAGAGAATATCAGACCATACTTCGAAAATCTGTATTCCTCAAAAAATGAAAAACCTAGATGAAATGGACAGCTTTCTCAACAGTTACCACTTACCAAAATTAAATCAAGATCAGATTAAAGGCCTAAACAGACCTGCAACCTCAAAGGAAACTGAAGTTATCATTAAAACCCTCCCTACTAAAAAAAAGCCCAGGCCTAGATGGTTTCAGTGGAGACTTCTTCTCAACATTCAAAGAAGAACTAATACCAATACTACTCAAAGTTTTCCATAATGTAGAAAGTGAAGGAACATTGCTAAACTCTTTTTATGAGGCCACAATAATCCTGATACCCAAGCCACTTAAAGACCCAACAAAAAAGAGAATTACAAACCAATTTCCCTCATGATTATTGATGCAAAAATTCTCAACAAAATTCTGTCAAACCGAATAGAACAACACATAAACAAGAAAATATAAAATTCTAAAATTTGCAAGCAAATGGATGAATATGGAGAATATCTTTCTGTATGAGGTATCACAATCCCAGAAAGAGAAGCGGGGCATGTACTCAGTCATTTGTTGGCTTTAAAAAATATATAAAGTGATATTATTGTACACAATAACTCAAGACTAGAACATAGCTAAGTAACAATGCCTCATTTGCACATTGATGGCCTCTAACAGGGGTATGGGTGAGGAAACACTTGTTTTCTTTAAGGATCTGTCCACAGGGAATTTAATGATGCTCCAGTAAGTAAATGAGCAGCATGAATGGGCATTTTTGTAAATGGGGAGATCATAAGAGTGGGTATGAATCTGAGAGGTCTGATAACTGAGTTTGATAGGGTACATGATATAAAAACACCAAATAATATATATTGTTTTTAATATATAATATTATACATATATTAAAAATAATCCAATTAAAAATTGGGTGCAGATTTAAACATTTCTCAGTAGAGGAATCTCAATATCTGACAGACATTTTTTTTAAAGTTTAACATCTTTAGCCATCATGGAAATGCTAGTCAAAAGAACTTTGACTCTTGCATCTGTCAGCATGACTAAGACCAGTTTCTGTTACATAAATGACAACTAATATTGAAGAGGATGTGAAAGAAATCACTTGTACCACCACTATTTAAATCAATAAGGCAGTTCATCTGAAAGAAAGGAATTGATCTAACTCAAAACCCAGTTATACCACTCTTGGGCATATATTCAATGGTCATTCCATCCTAACACAAGGACACTTGTGTTATGAAATCTTAGTTTAAGGTGTGTTACATTTGTTTATGCTGTGGAATATTTGTTTAATGATGCTAAAATGTAATGCAATTTTATATAGCATTTGTTTAACTCTGTGCAGCTGTATTATGGTGCCTGTCTAAATTACTATATGGTCTAATAATGAGCTGAATGGTTAAAAAAAATCATACACCATGATCAAGTAGTCTTCATCCTAGAAATGCAGTGATGGATCTGTATATGAAAAAATTGTAAATGTCATCCATCATATAAAGAAACTGAAGGAACACCTAACCCAATCTTGATTTTAGAATGAAGAAATCAGACTTGCCTGGAGTTAATGCTGAATTAATCTACCTGGGAACTTCTTGCCCTTTCTGGGGATGGGATGTGGGAATAGGGAGAAGAGAGACTGACCAGAAGGGGTCAGATGTGGGAAGGGAGTTTGAACATGGTGATAAATGGATAAAAAAAGATATTATTCTATTTAATTTAAAAATAAAAAGTAATCAAAAATGAAACAATGAAAAACAAACAAACAAAGAAAAAGAAATCACACTTCCAAATTTCTGTAAGGCCATGTCCCAAAAATTTTCACTCAGGAAGGGCCTTCACTTAACCAGTTCTCCATTCACTGATGGATTGAAAATATGATGGGCAATTAAAGAGTGGTATAATCATGGGAACTAGGGCCTGGGTGGAAGCAGTGGTACTGAGGTACAATGTGTTGAGGACTGATGAGTTTCATGCTGGCCCTTTTCTAACTCACTCTGTTTTTTACTGTGAGGAACTGTGAAACTATGGCCTTTCAAGCTCTTTTGCTGTGAAGTTCTGATCAAAGAGCTCGCTGTGGGAGGGTTAGAGACTAAAAAGACCACAACTACCTCTCAAGATAAGTTCTTCCTATCTCCTTAATCTTGATATGTGTCATTAAAAAGTTAAGTTTGGTCAGCAAAAAAAGCTACTAGTAGTTGCATTGGGACCATTTCTCACACAGCCTCTATGTAGCTTATAAGTCTTTTAAGGGCTTATGTTCCTCCTTTGGTTAATTCAATAACTTTTATATTGTTATTCCATTTGTACTGATAAAAAGCAACAATAACAATGTATATAACATCATTAAATATTTACTTATTATTGGAAAACAAAAAAAATCATGTAAAGTTATTTTAAATTGTTTATAATCCTAAAAATACAGATCATTTCATTTATTGCCTTGTTTTTCTACACTTATATTATGGTCATTTTTGCTCTATTATATAAATAATGGTGAGTTTCAAGTATATAAAGGCTAATAGAAATTATTAATTAAGTTTAAAAGAAGTGTTATGTGGCCTGATACATGGTTCTAATCCCAGTACTAAAGGGGCAATTGGATGCTATATATTCGAATTTTAGGGTAGCCAGGTCTACATGCAAAGTTCCAGACCAGCCAGAGCTACACAATAAGACCCAAACACACAAAGACAAATTATCAAGTGTATATTTTAGTTGGTTGTAACAATAGATTTATGGGGAGATTGAGCAACCCTTAAGAACACAATTTTATCTCCAGATAAATCTCCAGAAGTCCCCATTTTAGTTCCAACACCAACTGATCAGTCAGTATCCATCAGTTAAAACTTTAGATTCTGGAAGTCCAAATGGTTTTGAATTCTATAACTTCCTATATGCATGTGTGCATACCACACACAGAGAGACTTCTCCATTCATGTCTCAGGCACTATTCTATTGCTAAAATGACCAAAACAATTCATAACAGAAAACCAATTATTGTGGGCATAATTTCAGCTTTAGAAGTCTGGTGAATTATCATCATAATGGAAAGCATGGTGGGGAGCATGGAAGCATGAATAATACTGGAACAGAGAGCTGCATCGTCATCACCATCCTCAGAGAGGAGACTGAGTATGGTATGGGTTTCTGGAATGTTAAGCATCATTCCCAATGACACACTTTCTTCCAAAAGGTCATGTCTCCTTATCCTTCTAATTATATCAAAGTGTTACAGTCATTGGTTACTAAGTATTCAAATATATTTGCCTATAGGTACTCAAAACATCAAAATACATACAGTTAGTAATAAATAAAATAATATAAAAATAGCTTTGTATTTTTTTAACTAAAACACCTATTTATATAACAAACTAAATTGTTTTGTGACTTAGATATTAGCAATTATTTGCAGTTTTCTTTTAAATTGTGTGAAGAATGTATTTAAACGTTTTAGATGTTTTATTTTTTAAATTTATTTTCTATGAAGTTTATTATTTGTTTTATTTTTCTAAACAAGAAAAAACATTTATTTAAAATGAATTGTTTTTAATTTTTTGGTTTGAATTTTTCCAGTAGTCTCTTCGCTTTTTCAATTATAGTATGATATATTCATTATGTATTCTGAATAGATAAGAGAATATTTTGCAACTGTTTCATATATATAAATATGTCTTATATATAAATAATGTCCTCTTGTATCTTATACAAATTTCTGCAAATTAAGTATCTTTTAAAAAAAGACACAAAAATATCACTGTACTTCTAGAAGTCATTCATCCAAAGTACTCTCTGTGTACCAAATAACATGCTAAAAATTTACTTAATTATATGTCATTAAGTAAAGCATATGTGGCTTTTAGAAAAACAAAACAAACAACAATAACAGAAAAAATTCCAAGGTCCTTCTCAGTGAATTTGGGAATAATCTGAGTGTCAGAAGAATTTCGATGAGGGAAATGCCATTAGTAATAATGAACAAAGATAAAATAAAACAAATAAAAATAGAAAAAATCTTTATTTCTGTAATTGAAATAAGACATATTCTTATTTCTGCCTAAATTCTCCTTAACATGTTATATAACTTACATACATATTCCAATGAAATATAATAAATTCCTTTAAGTGACCATTATTCTGCCTACAAAATACTATTTTTTCTTTCTTTAGTCATATAACAGATATTAACCTAATTAATGCTAAAATTCATGTTTTTTTAAAATACATTTAGTTTTACCATAAAATTTAGAGAAAAAGATAGTTTTCTCAAAAGTTTGATCCAACACTGGATATGTTTTTTGACTACTTTACTCATATCATTTCCCTGCCTACAGTGATGCTAGCAAGGATTCTCCCAGTCTATCATGTGGTAAGAAAGTATTTGTTTTTTTTTTAAAGATTTATTTATTTATTATGCATACAGTTTTACAGAAGAGGGCACCAAACCTCATCATAGATGGTTGTGAGCAACCATGTGGTTTTGTTGGGAATTGAACTCAGGTCCTCTGGAAGAACAGTCAGTGCTCTTAACCTCTGAGCCATCTCTCCAGCCCCCAGTATTTGGTTTTATAAATGATGATTAGATTGTTCTCCAATATTGCCATTTTTATTTTTCAGTTTTTGACTGTTTCAAAGAAGTTTCTAATTAGAAAATGTTTTCTTATTTCAAAATATGAATTACTTTGTTTCTTAATATATGTATCTCATAATATATGTGTTTCATGCTTTAACCAATGAATATTTCCTATTCTATCATGTTTTTTAAAACATTATTCTGAAAAATTTTACAGATACCTAAATGTAACAATGTGATAGCAAGACAGAACAACCCTGAGGTTATAATTTTCAGCAAGAACAAAATTTTTTACACTATTTCTATATGTTCATTGTAATATCATATGTGTTAAAATGGTTAATTTTCTACTACAAGTTTAGATATAGGAAAGAATAATGATTTTATAGCAATCCTTTGAAGAAAAATATTATAGCATGAAATTCACAAAGAACAGAAGAACCTCTAAAATTTTAGGGCACAAAAAATATAGTATAGATAAAAATGAACAGAATTTTAGAAGTAGTTTTAGCTGTGGAAAGTCAATTTTGCATCACCAAAATTTGGAAATAATGAGCATGAATAAAATCTCTTCTTAGAAATACCTAGAATGGGAGCATGATGAGTGTGCATGAGTGCACACAATCAGTTACAAGAAAATAAAACAACAACAAACTTTTAAGATATGATTTATTTCCTGAATTGAAAAATTTTAATTATTTTATGAGAAGTTTTATTTAGTTTCCAACTTTTGTTTGTTTCTAATTAAAAACACAGTCTTATGTAGCACAGGTCAGTTTTAATTCATGTATTTACCCTATGAGTGCTTGAATTGTAAGTGTGTATTACTAAACCAACTAAATATTTTTGTTTCTGTAATTCGATATGTCAAACCCAAGGCTGTGGACATATTAAACAACTACTATACCAGGAAAATCAATTCCCAGCCCTGAGTTGTGGAACTGCTTATTTATCCACATAGTATCTACTATGATAAATTTAATTGAAATGAGAACAATGTCAAAATTTTAATTTTTAATTTTTAATTATAGTAGTTTGAATGAGTTGAAAATAGTAAAGATTTTGAAATAGTCTCTAGTAGTCAGGAATTTTATGGTCTGTTACACATTATTGATCCTACCATTAAAAAATTGAAACAAAAGCATATTACTCAATAAAATCTCCAATAATGTCAATCAAACATTAATAGAAAGTCTAGATGTTCTTTATTATGAGGGAGATAGATGATGAGACCATATTTGCACTAGATTTGTGAACAATTCAAACATCTGTACTTTATTGAAATCATTTAGATCAGAGATGCATGTCCATTTTCTTATTATATAAAATATAAAGCACCAGAAACCCAGAAAGGCAGCTCATAATTGTGATTCCAGCTACTCAAGACTTCAAAGCCGAGCAACCTCAACTTTGCTGCCAGTCCAGGCAATTAAGCATGACACAGTGCCAAAATTAAAGGGATATTTTGATGGATCAAAGTGGAGAAGCATCTATTTAGCCATACTTGTTGCTTGGCTCAAGTCCATACACATACATTCACACATTTCATGGAAAAAGCACAAGAAAAGTTCTTACTAAATTTCAGTGTCTCTTAGCATGTATATTTGTTGAAAATGAGAAAATAAATTCAATTTTTATAATATGAAAAATGTTATTTTTCAAAAAATAAAATACTTCCTTTGTTCAGCATTTTCATATCTGCATCTTATTATTTGAAGTGAGTTTCAGAGAAACTAGAGCAAAATATGCTAAGTTAAAAATTAAAAAATAGGCTGACTGATGCATTCTGTGCAATTTGATGTGTTTCATAAACCCAGGGACATTCAGTCCTCCTCACACAAAAATGGCAGATGATTTATACCACCACTCACATTTTCCCTTTAACTCGGATGATATTGTTATTCTCTAATCTCACACCTCTTGTCATACTCTATTCTGATTTAAACTGTGAAATCTCTCTTATGCATTAATTATGAGCAATTAAACTGCTTCTCAGATGATATTTATTTCTATGTAATTTTGATTTTAGCTTTCTACAACTTGGTATGTATGTTTAAAGGACAAAACTTATCCAATATTAAATAAAAGGTTAAGCACGGATACTTTAAAGCAATCTAATTTTTATCCTCTACAAATGTATCTGCATGTATATCAAAATCAGTTGTCATTTTACAATACTAACAAGAGCCAGATTCTATTTAATAAGTCTTATCGAGTCTTTCTTCAGTGTATGTGGCTTGCAATCCTGCCTGATTATGCAGACAATTATGATTTAATGTCTGTCTATCAACATTGATGTGCGAAACTAGCAAGAAACAGACAGACAGCTGTGGTGAGGAAAGACTTGTTTTTTTAAGGGTCTGTCCACAGGGAGTTTAATTATGCTCTAGTAAGTAAATGTGCAGCATGAATGGGCATTCTTGTAAATGGGGAGATCATAAGTGTGGGTATGAATCTGAGAAGACTGACAACTAAGTTTTACGGGGTGCATAATGTGAAATCATCAATTAATATCTCTCTATGCATATATAAAATATGTGTACAGAAAAAAGAAAAATGAAATAACAGCTTAACATGCATATTATCTCTTTTCTGCTGATATATGTGTTATAAACTGAAAGTTTTTCTTAATGGACTATTTTAAAACATAAGCACAATGTATCATGTGTTTTCTATTATTTGTGAACCCTAGCTTTTGTGTAAATTTACAAAGCAATATATGCAATTTAAGTGAGCAAATAGGACTAGGTGGCACAGATGGTCCCAGCTACAACCGGGAATATAGAAAACAGTGGTTTTTACTCACTTATGCTCAAACTTTGTTATTTAAATAAATAAATAAACATTAACTGAAAATATTGTCAAACGAAACCCCTGTGAAGAAAATTCAAATGCATAGAAATCTAAGAAATATTACTAAAGCATGAAAAGTAAAAGATAATAGCTAATTATACTTAATAGAAAAATCACTGTGTTAGAATTTAGATTAATACATTTATGAGGAAATCTTAAATTAGAACATATTATATATCATTGTAAGCAAAGAGTAAACTTAGAAGAAAAAATTATATAAAAATTTAAGCTATATAGAAAAGTGGTTATTGTCAGGGCTGAAGAGATGGCTCAGAGGTTAAGAGCACTGACTGTTCTTCCAGAGGACCTGAGTTCAATTCCCAGCAAAACTACATGGTGGCTCACAACCATCTATGATGAGGTCTGGTGCCCTCTTCTGTAAAACTGTATGCAAAAAAAAAAAAAGTGGTTATTGTCAAATAGGACAAGAGGAATAATGTCATAATGCTTGTTTAAGGAGTGAATTAAATTAGTTATCAACAAAATACAGTTTGATGCACAGATCCTAAATAAACACATTAGGGTTATATATAAAGGAAGGACTCTGAATATATTAAAACAGAAAAAGTAACTGGAATTTTAATATAATATACATTTTGTTTGCATGACATATATGCCTCCAAGAAAGTATATCTGTGTTATTTTAATACATCCTATCAGTTGTTAACAAAAGCTTTAGGCAGAAACCTTGTCACATCTAGTTCTATTTCTAAAACTATGACACATCTAATATACTATTTTTCTTATTATTTTGCGTTCAGGTTTTCTGTTAAACAATATTACCTTCTTCTGGAAAATATTTTAAAAGTATTTGGTTAAATATTAAATTATGTTTTTCATTCATTTGAATCACATCCCCTTTAATTTGCTTTATACAAAATTTAGCTCACTCTTCATGTATATAACAAAAATAACTATACAATCAGAAATTTCCAATTGACAGGTGTTTTCTTCCTTTTTTAAGTTGAATTATTGGAATTTTAAATCATTCTCTTAGCTGCCTTTCTGTGGTTAAAAATTGGAGAGATTCCTCTAGGCTCTATCATATTCATTTCCCTGCTTGATGGTCTCCCACTCTCCCTATATCACTTACATGACAGAAAGATGCAATAGTTAACGTCTAAGAAATACAGAACTTTTATCAGACATGTGTCCATAACTATGTTCAGATGTGATTAGTGATTCTGACAAGTTGATATGGGGTGCTAGTCATCACAAAGGTTTTGCATTGTAAGTGAATAATGGAAAAGCATTGACTCAATTATTATTAGGTGAAACTTAATTTTTATTCAGAATAGAAATAAACATTTCATTTGAGTTAGAGAGTAAAGGGGAAATACCCTGCCCACTGTTTAATAACAATATTCATAATCACTTCTCTTATTCATGTGTATCCATAGCAGTAAAATGAAGTTACATTGCCTAATGCACAGATGATCTCTCTTTAGATGAGTGGCTTCCAATTCAATAATATGCAAAATTAACTGTCTTCATAATGAGAAGGTAAAATTTGCATTAAATGGTCACGGTATGGCAATACATGATACACTCAAAGAAAATATGATTCTGAATCATAAATATTTTAAAACAGTAATCCCATTTCAGATCCTCAATATTCTTTGATTATTTGTATACTGTTTACAAACATGCCATAGCTAAAAGATGTTTAATTCTTAAAATTAAGCAAAGAATATCAACAAATTCTACATTAAATTAATGCTTTCATTTATGTTTTCTGTTAATGTTAGAGAGACTATGCTGTGTTTACATGTGAAGCTCTTATAGTTGTTCAGTCCATGTGGCTGGGTGTCTCAGCTGGCATTCAGTATATATATATTGGAATCCCAAAGAAACACACTCTAATCCTAGTGAGGTATTCCAGTGAGGAAATGAACTGGTTAGTCAGGTGAGGGCAAGTAGTCTAAAAGTAAATGCTTTTAGCAAAAGTCATGGCCCAGATTTGATTTTGATTAAAAGTGTCTCTTTCTACCTCTAAGATTCAAATTACAAGAAAAGCTTCTCACCCAAATTAAGCAGATAACCCTCAAAGGTTTGACCTTGGGGTTTTGGTTAATTTCAGATGTGATCAAGTTCATGATTAAGAATAGCCATCATACATAGACAAAATGGTTATAAGAAAAATAAATCATTCTGTAAATATTAATATGCACGTTTTCAATTTATAAACCACAATAATAAAATTTTATTATATTGGCAAAAAACTACAAATGGAACAAAACAAAAAATAATATATCAATGATGCAGAATAGATTTTCCAAGATATAAACTATCCAGCCAGTGGCACCTGATTTTTCACAAAGGAATTATAAATACATTATATATCTCTCTATATATATATTTACATATATATGAAAGTACAGCATTCAACCAATGGTTCTAGTCAAAATGGATCTCTTTATGTAGAAGAATGAAAACACCCCCTTATTTCTCACACTGTGTGCTTCAGCTCCAATAGACAAAGAGCTTAAAGATAAAACATAGGCATTATAGCTTGGATATAATAGGGGGAAAAGTAGAGATTACACTTAAATTTATCTGAAAAGGAATCTTGTAGCTGAGTTGCTAATATCCACAACTGAAAAATGAAAATCCATGAAACTAAAATGTTTCTTTGCAACCAAGGAAACTATTATCAAAGTATTCAGAAAACATAGAGTATGAAAAACATTTATGAGATATAGATCTATCAGAAGGTTAGCATCCTGGATTAACAAAGAAAGTTAGTTGTGGTGACCATCTTTAATCCTAGCACTGGGGAAGAAGAGATTGGTAGATCTCTGAGTTCATAGTCAGTCTTGTCTATATAGGTAGTTTATTAATTCCAAAACAACCAGGAACAAGGAAAGAGACAATATTTTTTTAAAAACTAAAAACACATACAAACAAACAAGAATCCAAAGAGCCAAAGAAAACAAAATGTGTCCAAAAAGAAAATTTTAATAAGAAGACATACAAATGCCTGAGTAATGTAGCCTTCTTTTATCCATAAGGAGAAAAAAACATTAAAGCTACAATAAGATATTCATTTATCTTATGTCCAAGATCAAACAAACAAAAGGCATCAAATGTTGTATTATGGATGTGGAGAAGGAGAAGCACTAACTAATGGTTAGGATAAATGCAGAATAGGCCCTACAGGGTTCTTTGTCAGGGTTGCAAAAGAAACCTTGAATTTAGTTAACTCCATGATCTCTGCCAGTCTTTGGTATGTAACCAAATGGTACTATATTTTCTTATAGATATACTTGCTGCTGTGGTCACATTAGTTAGGAAATGAAATGTAAAGATGTCATTAGTTAATAAATAGAATATGAAAGTGTATTACATTTACATAATAAAACATTTTTACTTGTTACAAAAACCAAAATCTAATAATATACAGATAAATGCATAGAGTTAATAATAAAAGCAAAAATAATTTGCACAAGTAAACTCACAACTATTGTAACAATGTGAATAACACCTGTGTAAGCTCAGACCAGTCCATCATAGGTACAGAGAATACATGAAATCCCACTACTAGCTGAGGAACTATTGACATTAGATAAATGCTAGGAAAAGGAGAATTATACTTTTTTATTGATGTTACCGTTCGTAGGTCAACCATGTATCAGACAGGTCTCAATCCCAAGACTGGGTGACAAAAAAAGACTGGAACTTGGCCAGGTGTGATGACATTCAAAGTTTGAGGGAAGTGATTTGAGGTTGATTATGAGGTGAATGGAGAGGAGAGATAAAAATGATCAAATGTACTTTATGAGATTATTAAATAATTAATAAAACTTGTGTTGTAAAAATAACATAACAAAGTGCTTCCAAGTATAATTTTATTTGCTCAGAAACAGTATCAAGAGTGAGTAAATGTGGCTTCTTGAAACTTTATAGATTCTTGAATAGCAAATTTAATAATTAGACTGTCTGAAAGTGGGACATAGTTTTTGCTAGATATATATCTGAAGAGAATTTTCCATATATAGAGAAATCTAAGATCCAAAATTCATACAGATTATATGACCCAGATACAGCTCTTTCTAGTATTTACCTAAAGGGCTCTAACTCAACCGGCCACAATGATAATTGTATCTCAATGTTTCTTTTAACAGTTCTCACACTTAGCAAGTTACTGAGCCATCTTTTGTATTCATCAACAGGATAGCTAAGGGAAATGTGGTTAGAGTTTCAGAAAATAATTGTCAGTCATAAAAAAGAATGAGGGTTTGTCACTTGCAGAAAGATTGAGCTGGAGATCATGTTAAATAAAGTCTTATCTAAAAAAGACAAATAGTTTTACATATTCTATTTTTAATAGGTTGTATATTTTATATAGATAGTGAAATATGGAAAAATGAAAAAGCAGAAGCAAAGCACAAGGGGAATAGAGTCAGGAATAGAAGAATGAAAGATGAGAAAGGGGCAGGTGGAATATTATAGTTGGTAATATCAGATAAAATTTTATTTTTATATTACATGCATGTCATTTTATGTCACAAAATATAATGATTTTGATAAGAAAATAGAGATAAATAATATGGCTCAGAAGGACAAAAAGTCTGCTACCATGTATTTCATGATCCCAGAGGGCTACATGGTAAAAGACAAAAGTACCACATCTTAAAAGTTGTATTCTAACATCCTTATGCATGCACACATGCACATACATGTATGTATAGAATAAATAAATATGTAATAAAACAATTTAAAAGAAAATATGTAGTTCTTTTTTAGAATATATGAAATAATTATTTTTTATTTTTATAAAATAAAGTCTCATTTTTAACCATGTATACCCTTATTCAATCTCCATTCCCTTTCCCAATCCCTCCTGATCACTCTCTCTTCTCGCCATGCCCCTATCCCTCCCCAGAAAGGACAAGAGGTCCCAAGGTGGATTAGTTCAGCATCCACTCCAGGCAAGTCGGAATTCTTCATCCTAATATCATGACTGGGTTGGGAATTACTCTGGAGGGAATGTGTGCCAAAGTACCACTCTAAGGTCTTCAGACCCCATGCTGTTCAGTGTAGTGGTTTGCAGCTTAGGTATTCTTTGCTTTTTGTTTAAAGTCCACTAATGAGTGAGTACATCACCTGCTTATCTTTCTAGGTTTGTGTTACCTCGCTCAGGAGGATATTCTCCAAATCCATCCATTTGTCTGCAAATTTTAGGATATCATTTTTTCTTACTGCTGAGTATGAAACCATTGTGTAGATGAACCACAGTTTGTTAATCCACTCTTCTGTTGAGGGGCATCAAGATTGTTCCCAGATTCTTGCTATTATGAATAATGTTCCTATGAACATAGTTGAGCTAATACTTTTGGGGTGCAAATATGCATCTTTAGGGTATACTCCCAATAGTGGTATTGCTGAATCCTTGGGGAAATTGATTCCCAGTTGTCTGAGAAACTGTTATACTGCATTACAGAGTGGCTGAACAAGCTTACAGTCCCACCAACAATGGAGGAGTGGTTCACTTGGGCTGCAAGAAGGAAAATTTGCCGGGAGAGTTCGAGACAGGGAAGAGAGTTTGAACAAGGGTATGCATGGATACAAAATTAGACTTCATTCTATAAATATAAAATAAAAAAGTCAAAAAATGAAATACAAAAATATAAATAGATGCCCTTACTGCCTGGCTCTGGCCTTGAACTCATAGAGATCCAGAGGTTCTCTGCCTCTCAAGTGCTGCTATTAAAGGCATGAGACACCAAGATGTGACCTTCATGGATTGGCTCTGTCCTGTGGTATTTAAGGCTATTTTTATTGAATATATCACCACAGAACCCTGCTTTTTTATTTATTTATTTTGTATTTATCAAGAAAAACAATAAATTGTATTTAAAATGCTGATAAGTTAACAATAACAATAAAGAAAATAAAAATCATAAGCATGACTTATCAAGAGTGATAATGCAAATAATTTGCTACACATAAAATTACTTTGTGTTCAGCTTTCCCTCTGAATTTTTTTTTCTATCCCTGTATATCCTTATTCAAGGTCCCTTCCCCCTCCTGCCACATCAAGTCATTTTTTCTTCTCCACAACTCCCCATCCCCTCCCTGGGCAGGCAGCAGACAGTCCCATGATCCCACTGATCCAATAATGCTTAGTTCAGTCTCCATTCCTGGCAAATCCAGTTTTGTCCCCCCTCCGTCAAGAGTGAGTCAGGTGTTCCTATAGGTGAAGTGGGATCCGAAGGAGAACCCTGCTTTTACATGGCTGCTGTGCTTCCAAATTTTCTCCTTATGAATAATCAGCAAGTACTTTGCCCACTGAGTGTCTTAAATTTAGTGTTTAATTTATGTTGTTAAAACTAATGCTTACATTAAGTAAACTAGGTGAGATTATTTATTTTTCTCCATGTGTCCTATCAAAGAAACAATATAATTTTTGCATTAAAGATAATTTCAGTTGTATTCTGTACATAAACAACTTTCTTTTCAAATGATGGAAGTTCAGCTTAATCCTCAGATTTGTCTGAGAAATTTCTTCAGAGCTATTATTAATGCTATAAAATAATACACCTACATGACTCCAAATATCTATAAATATCATGCTGCATTTTATTTTAACATGAATAAATGTGAGAAACATCAACATTCAAATAGATTTGTATTGTATAAGAACAAGCATCCATTCATAAGAGAATAAAAAACTACACATACACATTCACAGACATACAAAAAACTAGACATATTTGTAATTGTGTGTTTTGGTTTTAGTTTTGTTTCTTCATTCATAAATAATAAGCTATATTTTTTCAATGGATTTTTATTTTAAATAATACTAGTTTATAAAATGAATAAAATGTATTTTTGTTGAACTACTCATTTAACTACATTAATTTTTTATGTAACGTAAAGATGTTTCGATTATATACTACTGTAGCCTACAATTAAGAGAAATTTACTGCAATTCTTTCAAGATAGAATTTAGAACTTGTACTTGATACAGAATAGCTTACTTTAAAAAAGGAGTGGTAGATAATGATCCATGTGAAAAGATTATTTTTTAAATTAATATGGGTATGCAAAAACTTCTTCTCTCTACCTTTACATATATAATTTCCTTAATTCAATGTGAGATTTTGATGTTCTGTTTCTCTGTATTACTAATATATTTATTTATCAAGTTTTAATAATTCAGTAGTTGTTAATTTTGATTTATTATACATTTGCTTAAAATGCAAAGCTACTTATGAAATATTTCCACATTTTAAAATGTTAAAAACCGTGATGGGGACAAAAAACATATGTCATCTGTCATGTCTGTTATATTTTCCTAAAAGGCCATTTATTTATTTCTCCTCTTTTGTCACTCCGTTTGAATAATAATAAACAGGATAGACGCATGGTTGGCAGACACAGAAAAACAACATGTCAGTCATTCACAGAACACAGATGTTGAATGATTGTGACAATTATTTTCCTAACAGTATTAAATGGTATTTTGTGATATTTTATATTTTAAAATATATGTATTTTTAATTAAAATTATTGATTATATGCATCTATATGTATAGAAGAAAGAGGAAAAGGATAAGAGATGTAATTTTATTTGAATTAAAATACATTTTTTATAAAATCCTTTAATATAACCTAAAGAAAACTTTTCAATAGATCTATAAAAAATTCCACTGTTTAGCAATTAGATATTATATTTCTGAGAAAGTTTCATTTAAAAATCTGATTTCTTTCCTATTTATTATGTTCAAAATCAGTTGTTTATGAAAGCATTGTGTAATTATAGGTTTCTTCTATTTTCTTTAGTTGATATGTCTACTTTGTTTTTTCTACTGCAAATGGGGTGTGTGAGTGTATGAATGTGTATTTACAGAAATTTTAAATTTAGATTTGATGTTATGATTTGAACATTCTGCAGAGAATCTATTACCAACATTGAATGACAGAGAAACAAGACTATTTGTCTAGTCTCAAATGTTTAATAGCCAACATCTTTGTATCTTCTTTGATTTTATATTGATGTTCAATAATTTAAAATGTAGATATCTTTAACTTTTTTGCTAACATTTTAAAATACTATTACATATTTCTTGTGTGTGAGTGTGTATGCACATATGTGAAAATGACATACATATGGAAATTAGTGGACAACATTTAGGCATAGATTCTCTTGACTTATAATGTGTGGTGCTGGGTTTGAATTCAAATAATCTGATTCGGTGGCAGGCATCTTCATCTTGTTAGCCTCTGTTTTGGGTTAGACTCTGTCTTTTATATTTGGGAAAATTATGTTATTTTATAGGAATTATAACTGTGTCTTTGCTGTTGATAACATATTGTCTTATAGTCATGCTACTGCTTTCTTCAGATAAAATTCTCATGCATTTAAAGTTCAAATGGCTCCACCGAAAGTAAGAAAGAATTCTTTTTCAGAATGTGGATGCTGTAAGTATGTAGTACAATACATATTCATAAAATCCCACATAGACATTTTTGAAGTATAGTAAAGTACATAACTACTTTCTGTCTTAGAATTATTTGGTGGTAAACATAGGCTAACAATTTCTTTCATGTTTGAGATAATAAACTGATTCAACATTATGCATATCTTAAATCTTGTTCAACCACTTTGAAATGCAGTATGTCAGTTTCTAAGAAAACTGGGAATCAATCTCCCCAAGGATCCAGCATTACCACAATTAGGCATATACCCTAAAAATGTACATTTATATCCCAAAAGCATTAGCTCAACTGTGTTCATAGCAGGATTACTCATAATAGCAAAAACCTGGAAACAGCCTATATGCCCCTCAACTGAGGAATGGATTAAAAAGCTGTGATACATCTACACAATAGAGTACTACTCAGCTATTAGAAAGAATGATACTCTAAAATTTGCAGGCAAATGGATGAATATGGAGAATATCATCCTGAGCAAGTTATCACAATCCCAGAAAGAGAAGCAGGGGATGTACTCACTCATTAGTGGACTTTAAAAAAAATATAAAAAGAGAGAGATGTCATTGTACACAAGAACTCAAGGCTAGAACATAGCTCAGTATCACAATGCCTCACTTCTGTATTAATGGCTTCTGCCAGAGGGGTGAGTAAGGAAGACTTGTTTTCTTTATTGGTCTGGGAACAGGGAGATTAATTATGCTCCAGTACGCAAATGAACAGCATGAATGAGCGGTTTTGTAAATGGGAAGATCAGATCATAAGAGTGGGCATCATACTCTGATATCTGAGTTTGATGGGGTGCATGATGTAGAAACACCAAATAATATATATATATATATATATATATATGCCTATGTAAAATATTATCTAGCACATAGCTCAAAAATTGACAGTATCACTATCATTTTAATGTGCAGTGAGTATATGCACTATTAAGCAATTATATTATCAGATACTAATACTCTAATTTTATGTCATAATGCCATAGTAATGAGTCAGAAATTTACATTTTAATATATGCATGACTATTTATAATTATTATATTACATTGATCATTTTGGACATATGTTAAATGTTTATTATGCTTATGGTTGCCAGAACTTTAAAAAGTGTTTGTTTGGATATCACTATTTTTTATTAAAATTATAATTTTATCTCTATATAACAAGAGAAATATTCAAATTGAATACTGACAAACCTAGACCAAGGAAATTAACTACCTCACTATATAGACAAAAGAAAATTTCATGCATTCAAAAAGAAATGGGTTAGATAACAAAATGGAGAAATGTTAAAGTAGTCACAAATTGGCAAGCATCAAAATATATTCATTTATTGATAACTAAATTATGAATTTATAATTTGTCATTCCTTAATTAAATTTATAACATGTTTTTAGATCAATAATTATATATAAAAAAGCTAATTCCTGACCTTATTTTGACATAGTTTGGCTTTATCTTTTTACTCTTTGTCTCTATTTAAAACTCACACAAAGATGTGTTTATGTACCACTTACCCAGCTTAAAACAGTTTCCAAGTGAAATAAGCCACCGTTCTCTCTCCCTCCCCAAATTTCTTCAGATTTTCCCCATGACCAGTTTTCTTTATTTTCTCTTTTCTTTTTTAGTTGAGTCATAAGACCAGTTTCTAGTTTCTGAAGAACCATCACACTGATTCTACAGTGGGTGCACCAATTTTCTTTTTTTTTTCCTCTTTCATTTATTACAAATAAATTCCCATTTTTGTTTTATCCATGTATCCTCTTGTTTAAACTTCCTTCCCTCTCCTGCTTCCCCCTCCTTCCCCTCCCAGTCACTCACTCTTCCCCCCATCACTTTATCTTCTCCCCAGCAGGGGCAGGAGGTCCCAATGTCCCAAGGAGGCTTAGTTCAGCATCCACTCCTGGCAGATCTGCTTTCCTCATCCCAGCATCAAGACTGTGGTGTTCCACTGGAGGGAGTGGGCTCCAAGGTGCTGGTCCATGCTATATCAAATCACAAGCTGTTCAGTGGTTGTGCTTTGCAGCTTGGACATGCTTAGTTTTTTGTTTAAAGTCCACTCATGACTGAATACCTCCCCTGCTTTTCTTTCTGGGTTTGTGATACCTCGCTCAGGAGGATATTCTCCAAATCTATCCATTTGCCTGCAAATTTTAGGATATAATTTTTTCTTACTGCTGAGTAGTACCCTAAAGATGTACATTCACATTCTCATTCCAAAAGCATTAGCTCAAATATGTTCATAGCAGCATTATTAATAATAGCACGAACTTAGAAACTACCTAGATGCCCCTCAACTGAAGAATGGATTAACAAAGTGAGGTACATATACACAATGGAGTACTACTAAACAGTTTTAAAATGGTTCTTGACTCTGTGTAAATAGCTTGACAACTATGGGAAATCAATTTTTGTTCTTTAGCAAAGATACTTATTGAAGGTACTATGAAAACTCTCCATTCACCAGATTAAAAGAGAAGGTTTATCAAGTCAATAATGTAATCCATACCACAACTTTAATTCTTTAGATAGATAAGGGTTAAATTTTGTTTTGTGAGGATTTTTGTTTCAAATATCAACAAAATAAGAAAAAGTGGAGAGTTACAAGGCTTATCTTTCTTACATATATATATAGTTATTTATTAAAAACATATATGTAAATACGTCTACACATATACATACATATACTTATACATGTAAGACATCATTTATATTTTAACTATATATCCATAAATGTGATGTTGGCTCATTTTGTACAATTTTTTTCTAATATGCAATGCTAATTTCAGGTTTCCTTAAAGTATAAAAATAAATGATAGTGAAAGACATTTTATGTGAGACACATGAGACTATTGTATATATATATATATATGTATTTTAATGTAAGCTGCTTAATAGGAAACATACATGAATATTGTATACATACATATAGGAAATCTATAAGCATACATATATATTTATACATATATTACATACAAACACAATAATCATGTGTCTCCAATAAAATGGCTTTCTTTGCTTTACTATTATAATCTTAGATGAGTTTGTATAAGCATACTATATTAAAAAAATTGTATACTATAAGGCAATTTAACAGTTATGAATATATAATTAAAATATAATTTATGGTTTTAAGTTGATAAATTATTCATTTGTGTTTGATTTGTTACATTACCTACAATGATTTTAAGTAATGCCCTGTAACATTGAATATTATTTTATTTTTTATTCAAATGCACTGTACTATAATCTAACCAGTTCTTTACATGATTTTCTTATTTCTATTGTGAATAAATCAAAATAATACAACTTGATTAAGAAAGTCCCAGAGACAATGAAAAATTTAGAGTAGATTCCTAGGAAACCACCAGATGGGATTTATATTATGAAGGCAACAGATTTTGAATCTAAATAGTGCTTACAAGAAGAAGATCAGCAATAAATAAAGAAATACAAATTAAGAGTACATAAAGAATCTATTTATAGTATCAGCTATAGGTTTAGTGGAAGCCAAGTGAATTAGATATATGGGATACAGTGCTCAGATGTACAGGTATATTCTGAGGTAACAACTAAGAGCACTGAACAAAAATTTAGAAGAAACTTCAGCATCATATATCCTGCATTCTTAAATTAGTATACCTATGTTATACCTCCATGGAGTTTAAAATTACCCTGATATATTTTTTCTAATAGACAATGTTTTCTTTTAGACATGAACATCAGGGTTTTCCAGACCTATCCCTCAGTATTATCTTACTGCTTCCCTGTTATTCATTTTGTCAGTTAATCATCTCTATAAAATGAGGATATTGCTTATTTTTACACTGAGTTGACTCACGACACATTATCAGGATAAGTAACTGCAGACCTCTTAGAACTGAAGTAGAAGGATCATAATATAATTAAAGGCAGCTATATAAAGTAAAATATCTCACAAACAAATCAAACAATATATTAATCTTCAGATTATAATATTGTGTCTGATCCACTACTAGGCCTGAACTAGGCCTAGAGGAGTATGTCATTGATTAAGACAATACTAAGTAGGACGAAGATTACTTCTCAGCTATTGAAATCTTAGTTCGTAAAATAAGATGCTATGAGTTATTTGTCTGAGAATAGATATAAAGTTAGATACGTTAATATTCATTTGTAATCCTAGTGCTTTTACAGATGCACACACAAACACCCACAGAGAAAGGAGATTTTTAAAACATTACAGCATCTCTGGAATCAAGATACATGATATTTAAAGAAATTTAGATATAAAATTTATTCAATATTTTAAAATTTTTGTGGTTTAATCAATATTGATGTTATTTCATTTGTTACATGGGATTATAGTGTATTAAGAACTATCCAATACTCCAATACTTGCCTAAAACTAGATTTATAAAGATTAATGATGACTGGAATGAATTCAATGACTTCAGTTTTCTTACTCTAGACTTTGTTCACATTTTCCCTTTGAAAGAAATATAATAAAAAAAAACTTTTGCTCAAGGTGTGTGTTTGTGTGTGTGTGTGTGTGTGTGTGTGTGTGTGTGTGTGTGTGTGTGTGTGTGTGTGTGCATACACACATGAACCCACTCAGGCAGCTAAGTGAGACATTGTTCTCCGGCTTCACCTAAAGTGTACAGCAGATAAACTTTTTGAATTCTGTGTCTATCAGCCTACTTCACAGGTGTGAACTTTTATTTTTAATTTATCCAATCACTGCTTTTCCATTTAAGAACTGAGACTAGACATTATGCTTCATTCTCACTGTGTCAACATGTATATTAGCTGCTTCCAGATGTGAACAAATTCTATCATTTTCCAGCACTGAGAATTGTAGCGAATGTTGCCTGTATGTATTTTCTTGGAGTTTTTGTATTTTTTGGTAATTAATAATTTATGGAACATATTTTCCTAATTTTAATGAATTATTTCTGCATGTTTAGAAATTGTAGAGTACATGAAAAATGAGATATACTCAGCTACCTGTATACTGATGTATTTTTGCACATATTCTGAGGATGAAAGCAGGTCTCTGCATGTGCTAAGCATACACTCTGCCTCTCAGCTTTATCCCCATCATTCTGTTTCTTTCATGATTACAACAAATTGAAAAGCCTTCTAGGGTGAAGTGTCTTATATGATAGAGATTGCACTGATAGAGGGCAACACATCTTGTACTTGTGATGTTTGTTTCTCTTTGATTTCCACTTGAGAAAAAGGGAATTACTTTGAACTAATTAGGATTCAGTAAGACATAACACTGGGTTACAGGTATCTAGGGCAATTTATTAGATATCTTGCTGCCCTATTAGCAAGAACTGAATGTGTTTGGAAAGTTATTTTTCTCCCTATGATAGTCAATCTAATTATGAAAACCTATAAAAGAAAGTGTTATTTATTTGGTGTACATTTCTTTTTACTTTTCCCCCGCAGTGTGACTCCTTCAGCAGAGTAGCACTAGCATAAAATTCCCATTATAGGAAACTATTCATATCTCTGGTTCTCTTCTCAGTTTGTAATAAAAGATGAAAATAGCTGCTTCTTTTTCAAATATTTTCTCCAAGTTATAAAAGCATAAATTGCCTATGCTGATCTTGGATATGTCCTAAGTTAATATTCAACAGTTTATTAAATGTAGTGTAGTATGGAACATACATTATGCACATCTTTGAAAATTCTTAACATAAACTTGTTGAAAAGTCTATTTTCTTTCATAGTTTTATTTTAGAAGAAATAATTGTCTAAAATTGAGGTAATATTTTAAGGAATATAATACATGATCTGAAAATACCGACTTTGAAAAAATGTTGAGGAAATAAGGAAACTTTCGTAGGTCTGTACAGAGTAAGAATGCCATTTTCATAAAGATTTTTTTCAACAGCACTTGCATTAAAAGTTTCTGTGTAACTATGAACAAAATACCTGAAAAAAATAAAAAAAAAAACTATTTTGGCCAGTGATTTTTAGATATTTCAGTGAAGAGTCATCATCTGCTATGTGATTGGAAAGAAAAATCACGGCAGCAGCAATCAGTGGTTGAAAACCCTCTTTACTTCATAGATGTCAAAAATCAGAAACCAGGACAGTGGCGAATATGCTGAAAACACACTGAAACTCAATATCCTACCCTTCTAACTAAGGCCTCTATTCTAAATTTTCCAGAATTTCCCAAAGCAGGACCAGTTGTCCTAAAAATATTATGATGTATTCAGGCATACATTTTATGTTTAAATCATAAGCCTAACAAAATACAAAATGTGACATATCTGTGACAAATATTATGTTTTGAATATACTTTATGGTAAAATTGTATAACTATTTATATGGAAGACATGGAACATTGAGTTTATTGGGGATACTTATAGGAACAAGGAAGGAAGATTATGTTCAGAAGCATTGGTGTCACCAAAGTGTTTCATTGCTAAAAAGTAACTTAACACATGAGTAATAATTCCAGAAAACTTCTTTGGAGCTTGCTGTGAACTTTGTAGGAAACTCCACAGATTTTCCCATCTTTCATCAATGACTGAGTATTTATAAAATATGAAGATGAAACTGTCTGTATTTTCAAACTTAATCTCTACATTTAAATGGTAGGGATGCAAAAATACATTGAACCCCTCCCACACACATACCACATATGTGTACATGCACACAGGCACACAGTATTACTAGAAACAGGTAGAGAGGAGCAACAGACCACAATAAAAATACTTAGAAATAGGAAACATAGTCTCAGACAAACTCCACCTCAAAAAGTGAGGTATTCTATTCCTAGCTGGCCAATCAGCCTAACACCTAGGTGATGTGGGATATCTTTTGTACACTGTGAATTACCACTGGATAATAAAAATAATTGTTTTGGCCTATGACAAACCAGTCTATAGATAAATAGGAAATCCAAGCATAAATAAATGGGAAGAGTCACGCAGAGAATCTGCAAGCTGCTGCCCACGACAGCAAATATAATGGAACACAGGTAAAGCCATAAGCCACAAGATTAATAGAAATAGAATGAGTTAAGATGAAAGACCTAGCTAACAAGAAGCCTAAGCCAAAGGCCAAACAGTTTTTAAATAATTAAGCCTTTCTGAGATTATTTGGACTATAAGTCTGAATCTTGGGGAAAAGCTGGGATAGATGGGCAAGAAACTACAGGCTACATATGGCACCCCAATGTGGGCATGCAGACCCATGTAAAGCCTGAGAAAGATTAAACAGGGTTCTGAACAATGAAAAAGAGCCCAAAACAACTTCTTAGTTGTGTATCTCAAGTGGTCCATAATACAGAGTGGCTTACAGCATTGAACTACAAAATGTCAGATTTGGAGCATGCAGCGTAAGATGAAGCATGACATGTTCAACAGCCTCAGTACAAGCACCAAACACTTATGACAAGATTTAAGATTACCGCTTTTACAAACAAATATGGAACAGAGTCAAAGACAGCTTAGTAACAGCATTTTCTTGGGTCTGCTCTGCTTGCTGAGGCATCCTGAATCAGACTTAGCAGCAAAAAACTACACAAGACTCTTTTATGAGTTCTTGTTGTCTAACATTTAAATGAGGTCTATGAGCAGCAGGCAGTGGTACTTTGCATGTTGACAGTATAGACCCTACAATTCCACAGAGCTAGGGTGGTAAATGTGATTTCTGCCAGTATTATGCCAAACCACCATAGCTGAGTCTTAATACAATTCATATTTTACCAGTTTAATTAAATTTAGCATTTAAATGTGTGGTCAAAATGAGAAAAAGGTAAGAAATGCATAAAAAGAATATAAAGAGAAATTTAAAAAAAGAAATATATAAAGAGAATATAAGAAAAAATTTTGAAATTGAACTTCTAAACAATTTATAGTGTGCTTGAAAATTTGCATATGCTTAAGAGAGAAAAGATAAAGAAAAACTGATGAAGATAGTCATTTAAAACATGAATAAAGTATATATACATATATATGCCATGCAAAATTGGAAAATACACAGAGTGCCCATACTATATATTATGTTGTCTTTAAATTGTTTGCTGAGGAAGAAGCAAGATCTGCTAAATATTTGATTATGAATGATATTGGATTAATTCAACCTATATATTCTGTAAATGACTTGATTTTAAAAGAGAAATCAAAAGATATGCTACATTTGAGAAGAGATTTTATTTAATTTTCACCAACAAATAAGGTGTGATAAAGAAAGCCCCCCTGAAAAATTTCTCATGAGTAGAGATAGCCACACAAGGTTCAACACTGACAACTGAGAAGATAATTTAGCCTCAAGACTCCCATAAAATTTCTAGCACCCCAAATCAGCAGGGAGTAGTAATGAAAACCTATACACAAATTAACAAAATATTGTTTATAAATGTTTGTTTTTATTTTAAATGGTTAAGGGCCATAGTCAATCACTTACTAGGAAAATGGGAGGCTATATCCTAAAAATGATTTAAAATATTATTAAATCTACTCTCTTTTTAAATTTATTAATTAATTAACATTTTAAGGATTAAAAACAATTGGCAAATTCTTAACCAAATTAAATTAAAAAAGGGAACACCTTGTTCAATAAAACTAGAAATTGAAAGCCAGACATTATAACAGATATGAATAAAATTTCAGAAAATCCTAAGGACATACATTATAAATTTGTTTCAATAAATTAAAGATTCAGAAAAAAATAGTGAGATTTAGATAACAAAGTAAACCTTAATTCAATGAGTGATTTTAACAAATGTATACTTTTATACTTTTTAACCTTGAAATACTTGAAATACTAATAAAATACTCCATACTAGAAATAAAAAACAACAATAACAGAAACAAACACAAGAAAATTTGGACTTACTACAGAATTCTTCAATAACTTTAAAAACTAAGACAAATACATATATAATTCCATATAACTTAAAAAAAAGAAACCGTGCCTTTAAAAGTTACAAAGGCAGTGAAACCCTGATATTAATCATAGTATTTATTTCTCATTTTTTTTTACAAATTTTTATATACATATTTATTATTTGGTGTTTTTTCATCATGCACCCAATCAAACTCAGATATCAGACCTCTAAATACCATGCCCACTCTTATGATCTCTCCATTTACCAAACCACTCATACATGCTACAAATGTGCTTATTGGAGCATAGTTAAACTTCCTGTGGCCAGACTACAAAAGAAAACAAGTCTTTCCTTATCCTCCCCTCTGCCAGAGACAATGTAGAAGTAAGACATTGTGTCATTTAGCAATGTTCTAGCCTTGGGTTCTTGTGTACAATGACATCACTATCTTTTTATGTATTTTATTCAAGAACACTAATGAGTAAGTACATACCTTGCTTTTCATTCTGGGATTGTGATAACTTGCTCAGGATGATATTCTCCATATCCATCCATTTTCCTGTAAATTTTAGAGTATTACTTTTTCTTACTGCTGAGTAGTACTCCATTCTGTAGATGTACCATAGCTTGATAATCCATTACTCAGTTAAGAAGTACCTAGGTTGCTTCCAGATTCTTCCTATCATGAATAATGCTGCTATGATCATAGTAGAGCTTATGATTTTGAGGTGTGATTGTGTATTTTTAGGGTATATGCCTAAGAGTAGTATTGCTGAATCCTTAGGGAGATTGATTCCCAATTTTTTGAGAAACCACCATACTGCATTCCAAAGTGGCTGAAAAGTTTACACTCCCATCAGCCATGAAGGAGTGTTCCCCTTGCTCCACATTCTCTACTGCATAGGCTGTCATCTGTGTTTTTAATCTTAGTCATTCTGACAGGTATAAGGTGGCATCTTAAAGTTATTTTGATTTGCATTTCTCTGATGGCAAAAGATGATGAACACTTTTTCAGGTGCCTTTCAGCCATTCATAATTCTTCTGCTGAGAATTCCCTGTTTAGATCTGAACCCCATAGTTTTGTTAAGAATTTCTGCTTCAGTTTTCATGAGGGAAATTGGTCTGTAAATATCTTTTTTTTTGTTTCTTTGAGTGGCTTATGTATCAGTGCTATTGTGGCCTTATAAAAAGAGTTATCAATGTTCCTTCAATTTCTACTGTATGAAAGTATTTGAGGAGTATTTGTAAGGCTGTTCATTGTATGTCTGGTAGAATTCTGCACAGAAACCATCTGGTCCTTGCCTTTTTTTATTTGGGACACTTTCATTGACAGCTTCAATTTCCTTTGGTATTATAGGACTGTTTATGTCTTTCATCTAATCTTGATTTATTTTTGGTAAATGGTACCTGTCCAGAAGGCTGTCTATTTCTTCTGGGTTCTCCATTTTTGGGGAATATAGATTTTCAAAGTATGACCTAATAATTCTCTAGATTTCCTGGGTGTCTGTTGTTATGTCTCCCTTTTTATTTCTGATTTTGTTGATTTGGATACTCTTTCTCTGCTTTTTGGTAAGCTTAGATAAGGGTTTATCTATCTTGTTAACTTTCTTAAAGAACCACCTGTGATTCAGTGATTTTCTGTATTCTTATTGTTTCAATTGTATTTATTTCATCTCTAAGTTTATTTTCTGCCATTTATTTTTCTAGGTGAGTTTGCTTCTTATTGTTCTAGGAACATCAGCTGTGCTGTAATAGGACTAGGGTACAGTCAAATCCCTGGACACACAGCTGAGAGGTGAGAGGTCAAGAAGTCATGAATGACATAACACTGCAACCTCAAAAGGACAGCTAACACTCTGAACACATAACTAATTAAGAGTTCTGAGCCCAACAACTCACTAAGAGCTGACAAAGAACTAACCAAGAGTGAATAGTAGAAACATTGGGCAGAGAACAGTACAAGGATACATACAACAATACAAAGGTCAACAAGACACCACCAGAGGAAACAAGTATTTCTATAGCTTCAAGACCTGAACATAACAACGAAGAGGGAACAGATGGAAACAACCTTAAAAAAGTTTTATGAAAATAATAAAAGCCTTAAAAGAGGTTATAAAAAACTGCATTAAAGAAATAGAAGAAAAAACAAACTGAAAATTAGAAGAGATGAACAAATCTATTAAAGAAAATCAAGGGAGAAAAACCAAACAGTTAAAAGAAGTTTGGTGGTAATTAAAAAAAAAAAGGAAAGGAAAAAAAAAAAAAGAAGACATCATGTCTTGTATAGCTGTAGTGATTTTTATTTTCATCATAGGTATTTCATTATATAAATAAACTATTTACTTATCAATCTTCCAAAAAAAAAGATGTTTGCTAAGAATTAAAGTTTGAAATAGAAGCAATAAAAAAGGCATAAGCCAAGACAAAACTAGAAATAGAAAACCTGAAAAAATGACCTGGAACTACAGATTCATGCATATCCAACATAATCCAAGAGCCAGAAAAGAGAATATCTATGGTGGAAGACTCAAGAGTGGTAATAGATACATCAGTTAAAGAAAACACTAAAACCAGAAAAGTCATAACACAAAATATCCAGGAAATTTGGGACACCATGAAAAGACCAAACCTGAGAATAAATGGAATAGAAGAAGAAGAAGAAGAAGAAGAAGAAGAAGAAGAAGAAGAAGAAGAAGAAGAAGAAGAAGAAGAAGACCAACTCAAAGGCACAGAAAATACATTCAACAAAATCATAGAAGTAAACTTCCCCAACCTAAAGAAAGAATTTCCTACAAAAACATAGGAAGCCTACAGAACACCAAATAGACTAGATCCACAAAAAAAGGCTGCTTGCCATATAATAATCAAGTCTCTAAAACAACAGAACAAAGAAAATATGAAGATCTTCAAAGGAAAAAGGTTAAGTCATCGATAAAGGCAAACACAACAGAATAACACCTAACTATTCAATGGAAACAATTTAAGCAAGAAGGTCCTGGTCAGACATTATATAGACACTAAAAGTGCATGTATGCCAACCTAGAGTCCTTTCCCAAGCAAAACTGTCAATCAACATGGATGGAGTAAACAAGATATTTCATGACAAAAACAGTTTTAAACAATACCTAACCACAAATCCTGCCCTGCAAAAAGCCCTAAAGGGAAAACTCCAAGCTAAGAAAACCAGAAGGACTCATGTAACTGTAATTTATAAGGCAACAAAAGAACCCTCCCCCCGAAAAAATACTACCAAAAATGATGGGAAATATTGATTATTAGACATTAATACCTCTAATATCAATAGACCCAATTCACTTATGAAAAGATACACCTTAACATGATGGTTACAAAAACAGAAACCATCTTTCTGCTGCATACAAGAAATGCACCTAAATTTTAAAAACATACATAGGTTCAAAGTAAAGTGTTGGGAAAAGACTTTCCAATCAAATGGCCCTAAGAAAAAAGTTGGTGTACCCATTCTAATATCAAACAAAATAGACTTTAAACTTAGATCAATAAAAAGGGACCAGGAAGGTCCCTAGTTATTTATCTCAAGAAAAAAATCACCAACATGTAATGTCAATTCTGAACATCTATGCCTCCAACACAAGGGCACTTACATATATAAAAGAAACACTTCTAAAGCTTAAACCCCATGTCAAAATTTTGCATTGGTCAACCAGACAGAAACTCAATAGAGAAATAAGGGATATAGCAGAAGTTATGACCCAAAAGGACTTAGTAGATGTATACTAAACCCTCCACCCAAACAAAAAGGAATATACATATTTCTCAGCAGCCCATGGAACTTTCTTTATAATTGACAACATACTAGGTCATAAAGCAAATATCAACAGGTACCAAAAAATGTATATAATACATTGTACCATATCAGATCATCAGGGTCTAAAGTTAGATTTCAATAACATCAAGAATCAGAGAAAGCCTACTCATGGAAACTAAACATCACTCAACTGAACCACCTCTGGGTCAAGGAAGAAATTAAGAAAGAAATTAAAGGCTTCCTAGAATTTAACAAAAATGAATCCATGACATACCCAAACTTGTGGGACACAATGAAAGCAGTATTAAAGGGAAAATTTGTAGTACTAGATGTCTACATGAAAAGACTAGAGAAATCCCACAGCAGAGAACTAAACCAATTTTCATCAAAAAAATCATTTAATCTTAAAATATTGTGCATTGTTTACATTGGTATGAATTTTAGTTTATTGTTACAAATTTATGGTCTATTTTGTTATACTATATTTCTACTCTTAAAATTAATATGTTTATGTGTTTCATTTAAAATTGTAATGTATAATTAAGAAATACACATTAATAATTATATATGATAATCGAACATGTGGTCATGTTAGGTTTTTAGATATACAAAAATATATTTTAAAGTTCTAAAGAATACGACATTTAAAACATTATAAGAACTTAGAATTTTCTGTACCTTTCAACATGTCTGATCTTGGCAGCACTGGTATTCATTCAGAGGATTGTGGACCTCAAAGAAAGTAAATATGGAATTTAGTCTCTTTGTGGCAAAAGTTAGCCATTTGACAACAGATTGTTCTTGCCTCTACTACTTGAGAGTATGCAGTATAAACTGAACATGAAAGATTCATAGGAAATGACTTCTGACTTTTGCCAGAACAAGCCGAGATTTTTCTCCAAGTTCCTGCTTCACAGAGATTGCCAGACATTCTGCAGGACACAGGGAGAAGTGACTTACAAATCTTGCCAAAATGGACAGAAAATTCCTTCAAGTTTCTGCTTTGCTGAAATGTCTAACAGAGACTCTAGTTCTGTAGGCTAATTATGGATGCCTTAAAGTTACAAAGGAACATTGTGTGACTGTCTATGTAATCAGATGTCTCTGTCATTTCTATAATTTGGAGATGGATTGTAATATATTTGCAGCTGACTCAGGTAATATTATATCTCTTTGATCTTTGACAAATTTAAATAGTAGATAGTTATAATTATAGTTTTCCTTAGTTATAATAAAATGTAAATTAGATATGAAACTTTGAAATCACAAGGATAAAGTAGATAATAGAATATTTTCTTTAATTTGATAAATACAAGTAGACTAAATATTATAACTGTAATTCTTGCCTGATAGCTATTTTATTATGTGTATTATTTCTATATTGAAATTGAAACCTTCTTTTTGATTAGACCAAAAAAGAAAGTTATGTGTTACGTCTTTTGGTATGCTGTGAATTTGAGTTTTGTGCATGGTGATAGGCTTTGATCTATTTGCATTCTTCTACACACTGCCATTCAGTTATGCCAACACCAATTGTTAAAGATACTATCTTATTTCCAATGAATACTTTTGATCTCTTTGTCAAAAATCAGATGTGCATAGGTGTGTGGGTTAATGTCAGGGTTTCTCATTAGATTCCTTTGATCCAAAAGTCTAGTTTTATGCCAGTACCAGGCTGTATTTTTTACTGTAGCTCTATAGTATAGCTTAAAGTCAGGTATGGTGATGTCTCCTGAGATTTTTTTGTTATGCAAAATTGATATGGCAATCATGACTTTCCTGTGATTCCAGATGAAATTGAGTATTCCTCTTTGATGGTCTGTAAAAAATTATACTAGATTTTAATGGGAACTTCATTGAGTGTGTAAATTGCTATTGGTAAGATTGTCATTTTTATTATGTTGTTCGTACCTATTCAGGAGCATGAGAATTCTTTCCATTTTCTGATACACTCATCAATTTCTTTCTTCAGTGATTAAAGTTTTTGTCAAACAGATCTGTTATTTCTTTGGTTATAGTTACCCCAAGGAATTTATTCCTATTTGCAGCTATTGTAAAAGATAATGTTTCCCTTATTTCTTTTTCAACCCTTTTATCTTTAGTGTATAAGCATGCTACTGATGTTTTAAATTAATCTTGTGTCCTGATATATTCCTGAATGTGTTTATCTGCTGTAGAAGATCCATGGTAGCGCAAACACTAAGACGAACTATCAATAAGTTGGACCTCCTGAAACTGAGAAGTTTCTGTAAAGCTAAGGTCACATTCATTAAGACAAATCAACAACCTACAGAGTGGAAAAAGATTTTCATCAACTCTACAAGGGGAAGAGGACTGATCTCTAAAATATATAGAGAACTCAAGAAACTAGAGCCCAAAGTCCTAAATAACCCAATTAAAAATGGGGTTCAGAAATAAAAAAGAATTTCTCAATAGATCCTTCATCTGAGTGTCCGTATGACAGTGAATTTAAACTGCCTTCTCTAACTATGTTCCCACAAACTAACTGGAGACCTGGCACTGGCCTCTTCTCTACTTTTCAAAGGGACACATTTGTTGAGTTTCATCCTCGGCTTAGGAGAAGGAGCAATAGGTCTAGCATGGCTAGCACAGTTTATTTAAGTGAATCAAGGCAAATCCAGTCCTCCTTAAAAAAGGACACTTGTTTACTATGGACCAAACATGAGAGCAAATGTTCCTCCTATTAATGTGGCCTGTCATGAAATGCCACATACCTGCCAATACATTGTTTGGAATAGATGTACAGGGAGAAAATGAAAAAAAAATGACTGAAAGGCACTTGAATAAAGGAAAATATCTTTAGTCATCAGAGAAATGCAAATTAAAACAACTTTGAGATACCACTGTACATGTATTGGAATGAGTAATATTAAAACATGAATGATAGACTATGCTGGAGAGGATGCAGAGCAAGGGGAATACTCCTCCAGTGTTGGTGGGAGTGTAAACTTGTCCAGCCACTCTGGAATGCAATATGGTGGTTTCTAAGAAAACCAGGAATCAATTTTCCCAATGATCCAGCAATACCACTATTGGGCATATATCCTAAAGATGCAAATTTGCACCCCAGAACATTAGCTCAATGATGTTCATAGCAACATTATTAGTGATAGTAGGAACCTGGAAACAACCTAGATGCTCCTCAACTGAGAAATGGATTAACATACTGTGGTACATTTACACAATGAATTATTACTCAGCAGTAAGAAAAAATGATATCTTAAAATTTGCAGGCAAATGGGTGGATTTGGAGAATATCCTCCTGAGCGAGGTTTCACAAACCCAGAAGGATAAGCAGGGGATATACTCTCATTAGTGGACATTAATCAAAAGCCTTCTTATGTCATTGAAAGAGGGGAAATGTTTACAGAATGTCTTGGATCTTCAGCATTCCTTACAATGATACTATTTGGAACTAGTATCCATCTGCATTTGGTCTCCTAAAATTCCACTGAATTTGCTACCATGCCATAAATACAATGAATAAATGAGAAAAGGAAACATTAAGGGACTGAAACTTTAAAAAGGCACAGAATTCTGGTCCCAACTCCCAACCCAGTCAAAGAGAGTAAGGAGAGGTTATATAAACAAAATGGTCAAGATGATGATGAAGAAAGCCACATAGAGAGTTGAGCTACTGGCAGCTCATTATCTCTAGACTGACAATTAGAAATCTGCATGGGACTAAACAAGGCACTCTGAATATAGAAGACAGTGTGTGGTTTGGGCTGATTGTTGGGTCTTTGGCAATGGGACCAGGAATTATCTTTAGTACTTGAACTGGATTTTTGAAGCCCATTCCCTATAGAGGAATACTTTGCTCAGGCTTCATAGGGTGCATGAGTTTAATCTTGCCTCAACTTGATATGCAGACTATATTGAATCCCTGTGTGAGTCCTTATCCTCTCTGAGAAGTGGATGAAGGATAGGGTGGGGAGAAGCTGGGAGCTAGTAAGAGGAGGAGAAGAAAGGGGAAATGTGGTTGGTATGTAAAATTAAACAGAAATCTTTCAAATAAATAAGAAAATAATAATATATTAAAAATAAGAAAGTGTTGCACAGAGGTCAGACTGACCTGGAGCTCAATATATTCTCAGTATATTCCTGAACTCCCAGTCCTCTGGACTCTAACTCCTAAGTGCTGAGAATTCAGGCATAATCTACCTTACACACCTAAGACAAAGAATTTTTAAATTAAAAAGAAGCACAATCAAACATATGAAAGAAATAGATAAAGGTTTGGGGAATAACCTACTGAGCAAAGTATCACAAACCCAGAAACATAAGCAGGGGATGTACTCACTCATTAGTGGACTTTAAACAAAAATCAAAGCATGTCCAAGTTGCAAATCACAATCACTGAACAGCTTGAAATCTGAGACACCTTGGACCAGTACCTTGGAGCCCACTTCCTACAGAGTAACACCTGACCCAGTTTTGATGTTGGGGTGAGGAAAGCAGATCTGCCTTGAGTGACTGCTGAACCAAGCCACCTTGGGACCTTGAGACCTCTTGAACTTCTGCCCTTGCTGGGGAGGAGATAAAGTGATGGAGAGAAAAGAGAGTAATTGGGAGGGGCAGGAGGCAGAAAGGTGTTTGAAGAAGCAGATACATGGATAAAAAAATGACTTTATTCAGAATAAATAAATAAAACTTAAGTACATGCCAGAAAACAGAAATTGAGTGAATGCTGAAAATGGAAAGTCT
>PVIH01008014.1:66191-95248 GCA_004025045.1 Sigmodon hispidus
AAAAAAAAAAAAAAAAAAAAAAAAAAAAAAAAAAAAAAAAAAAAAAAAAAAAAAAAAAAAAAAAAAAAAAAAAAAAAAAAAAAAAAAAAAAAAAAAAAAAAAAAAAAAAAAAAAAAAAAAAAAAAAAAAAAAAAAAAAAAAAAAAAAAAAAAAAAAAAAAAAAAAAAAAAAAAAAAAAAGAAAAGAAAAGAAAAGAAAAGAAAGAAAGAAAGCAAAACAAAACAAAACAAAAAAAAACAAGAAATATAGATACAAGCATGACCAATAGAATACAAGAGATTGAAGAAAGATCTCTGGCATTATAGATACTACAGGAAAATAGATTAGTCAGAAAAAAATCTAAAGAAAATGACAATGCAAAGCATTTAGGGAATCCAGCACATAATAAAAAGATTAAACTGAAAAATAATAGTAATAGAAAAGGGAGAAGAATTACAGCCCAGAGAAATGAAAAATATATTCATATATCTTAGGAAAAAGTAAACTTTACCAACCTAAAGAAAGAAATGTCTTAGAATGATACAACAAGCTTACAGATCACCAAATAGACTAGACATCTCCAAAATGTCTGCTCATAACCTGTAATCAAATGATTAATCATACAGAATAAAAAAAATTAAGATCTGTAAAGGCAAAAGATCAAATAACATATAAAGACAGACCCATCAGAATAACATCCACCTTCTCAATAGAAAGTATGAAGGCCACAAAGTCTGAGTCAGAAGTTATGGAGATACTAAAAGACCATAGATGCCAGCTCAGACTACTGTACCCAACAATACCGTCAAATACCCTAAATGGAGTAATTAACATATTTCATGATAAAACCAAGATTTATACAATATCTATCCACAAACACTCCTACAGAAAGTACTAAGAGGAAAACCTCAACCTAAGAAAATTAGATGTACACATCAAAACACAAGCACTCCAGATACCCACAGAAAGAATCCCAAAGAAATGAAACATACACACTATCATAAAAAATAACAGGAAATAACAATAACTGATCATTAATATCTTTGAATATCAGTAACTAAATTACCCTATAAAGAGACAAAGCCTGATGCGATGCATACAAAAACAAGATTACCTTTCAGTTGCACATAAAGAAACCCTCAACTTCTAAAACGGATACTATATCAGAGTTTATAGTTGTGAAAATACATTCCAATGAAATGCATTTATGAATCACAGTATGGTGGAATGTTCTCTGTATGTGTAAATAAAGGACTGTTTTGGCATATGTAGAATACCATAGAAGTGGTTGGAGAGTCAGAGGACAGACAAGTAGAAGGAGGATGGAGTTAGTCTGTCGCCAACTGACCCCCAAGAAGAACAGACATGTAAAAAATACAGGTGAGCCACAGGCTGGGGAACATGGCAGGTAGATTACTAGATTACAAGAAATTGGTTGATTTAAGATGAAAGAGCTAGCTAGAAATGTGCTTGAGACATGGGTGAAACAGTTTAAAATTAATCTAAGTGTCTGATTCATTTCTTTGGGGGACAAAACCTGTCTCGGGCCAGGTATAAAACTCTGGGCCCAAATGTGCCCAGGAAACTTTTTACAACATCACAGAGTTGGTTCTTTAAGAAAGTCAACAAGATGGATAAACCATTATCTAAGCTAACCAAAAAACACAGAGAGAGAGAATCCAATCAATAAAACCAGAAATGAAAAGGGGGAAATAAAAACAGACACCAGGAAATGTACAGAATTACCAGGTCATACTTAGAAAATCAATGATCCCCAAAAATGGAAGCCAAAAGCCAGTATCAAACTTAATGGAGAAAAACTCAAACCAATCCCACTAAAATCGGGAACTAGACAAGGATGTCCTCTCTCCCCTTATCTATTCAATATAGTTCTCGAAATTTTAGCTAAAGCAATAAGAAAACAAAAGGAGATTAAGAGGATACAAATTGGAAAAGAAGAAATGAAGCTATCTCTATTTGCAGATGATATGATTGTATACATAAGTGACCCACAAAATTCTTCCAAGGAACTGCTACAGCTGATAAACACCTTCAGCAATGCAGCAGGATACAAGATTAACTCAAAGAAATCAGTAGCCCTTCAATACACTAAAGATAGAAGAGCTAAAAAAGAAATAAGGGAAACATTATCTTTCATTATAGCAGCAAATAGTATTAAATACTTCAGAGTAACTATAACCAAAGAAGTAACAGACCTATTTGACAAAAATTTTAAATCACTGAAGAAAGAAATTGAAGAGGATATCAGAAAATGGAAGGCTCTCCTATGTTCCTAGATAGGTAGGATCAACATAGTAAAACTGGCAATTCCACCAAAAGCAATCTACAGATTCAATGCACTGCCCATCAAAATCCCAACACAATATTTCTTGGACCTTGAAAGAACAATACTCAATTTCATTTGGAATAACAGGAAAGCCAGGATTGCCAAAACAATTTTACTCAACAAAAGAACCTCAGGAGGTATCACCATCCCTGACTTCAAGTTATACTATAGTGCTCCAGTACTAAAAACAGCCTGGTACTGACATAAAGACAGACTTGTGGATCAATGGAATAGAATTGAGGATCCAGACATTAGCCCAAAAACCTATGAACACTTGATCTTTGACAAAGAGGCCCAAAATATTCAATGGAAAAAAAGATAGTATATTTACAAATGGTATTGGCATAGCTGAATGGAAAGGTGTAGAAAAATGCAAATAGATCCGAGCCTGTCACCCTGAACAAAACTCAAATCCAAGTGGATGAAAGACATCAACATAAACACAGCCACTTTAAACTTGATAGAAAAGAAAGTGGGAAACACACTTCTACGAATTGGCACAGGGGACCACTTCCTAAATATAACACCAGTGACACAGACACTAAGACCAACAATCAATAAGTGGCATCTCCTGAAGCTAAGAAGCTTCTGTAAAGCCAAGGACACTGTCAATAGGACAAAACGCCAGCCTACAGAATGGGAAAAGATTTTCACCAACCCTACGAGTGATAGAGGACTGATCTCTAAGATATATAAAGAACACAAGAATCTAGAGCCCAAAGCCTTGAATAACCCAATCAAAAAATGGGGTTCAGATCTAAAAAGGGAATTTTCAGCAGAAGAATTATGAATGGCTGAAAGGTACCTGAAAAAGTGTTTATCATCTTTAGCCATCACAGAAATGCAAATCAATAAAACTCTGAGATAGCACCTAACATCTGTTAGAGTGGCTAAGATAAAAGACACAGAGGACAGCCTATGTTGGAGAGGATGCAGAGCAAGGGGAACACTCCTCCATTGTTGGTGGTAGTGTAAGCTTGCTCAGCCACTTTGGAAAGCAGTATGACCATTTCTCAGAAAATTGAGAATCAATCTCCTCACGGACTCAGCAATACCACTTCTGGGTGTATACCCTAAATAAGCACAGTCACACTCCAAAGGAATTAGCTCAACTATGTTCATAGCAGCATTATTGGTAATAGCAAGAACCTGGAAACAACCTAGATGTCCCTCAATTGAAGAATGGATTAACAAACTGTGGTACATCTACACAATGGAATACTACGCAGCAGTAAGAAAAAAATGATATCCTAAAATTCACAGGCTAAATGTCCCTCAACTGAAGAATGGATTAACAAACTGTGGTAAATCTATACAATGGAATACAACTCAGCAGTAAGAAAAAATGATATCCTAAAATTTGCAGGCAAATGGATGGATTTGGAGAATATCCTACTGAATGAGGTATCACAAACTCAGAAAGATAAGCAGGGGATGTGCTCATTCACTAGTGGACTCTAAACAAACAAACAAACAAGAAAAAAGCCAAGCATGCCCAAGCTGCAAACCACAACCACTGAAATGCTTGGGATCAGAAACACCCTGGACTGACACCTTGGTTCCCACTCCCCCTAGGGGAACACCCGACTCACTCTTGAGGGAGCGGGGAGAAAACTGCATCTTCCAGGAGTGGAGACTGAACTAAGCAATATTGGGGCGGTGGGACCTTGGGACTGCCTGCAGCCTGCCCAGGGATGGGATGGAGATTTGTGGAGAAGAAAAATTGACCTGATGTGGTGGGAGGGGGTTGGGACCTTTAATAAGGATATACAAGTTTAGAAAGTGTGACTTCTTTGTTAATAATAATAATAATAATAATAATAATAATAATAATAATAATGGAAAAAAGAAAAAAAACCTAGAAGAAATGTACAGCTTCTTGGTAAGGTACCATTTACCAAAATTAAATCAAGATCAGGTAAAATACCTAAACAGGCTTATAACCCTAAAGGCATCTTGGAGCCTATTCCCTCCAGAAGATCACCTGACCCAGTCTTGGTTTTCAGATGAGGAAAGCGGGACTGCCTAGAGTGGATGCTCAACTAAGCCTCCTTGGGATCTTGGGACCTCCTGAACTTGCTGGGGAGGAGATAAAGTGATGGGAAGAAGAGTGAGTAACTAGGAGGGGCAGGTGGGTGAAGGGAGTCTGAACAAGGGGATACATGGATAAAGAAATATGACTTTATTCATAATAAAATCAAGTATTAAAAAATAAAAAAAGCAAGCTGGTAAGGCTATCCTCATAACTAACAAAATAGACTTCAAACTAAAATCATTTGAAAGAGATTTGAAAGATCATTATTCATTTAACTCAGAAAAAAGTCCATCAAGATGAAATCTCAGTCTTACACATTTATATCCCCCAATTCAAGGGCAACTATACATGTAAAAGAGTCATTACTAAAGCTTAAATCACATATCAAACCCTACACACTATTCAACATCCTACTCTTACTAATGGACAGGTCTACTAGACAGAATCTTAATGGAGAAATAAAAAATCTAACAGAGCTTATAACTCAACAGAACTTAATTGATATAAACAGAACTTTTCTTTTTGAGGGGAAGAGAGAAAAAAGTTTTATTTGCTTAGACTTTCACTCTACATTGTAATCCATCCCTGAAGAAAGATAGGACATAAACTCAAACAGGAAAGTAACCTACAGGCAGAAACTGACAAAAAAAAAAAACAAACAAACAAACAAAAGAACTTGGAGTGGTGCTTGTTACTGACTTGTTTTTCATGTTTTTTTTAGCCTGCTTCTCTGGATCCTGGGACCAATAAGGACTAGAACCTCCCATGAGTCATTAATTAATTGAGAAAATGGCTTCCTGTCAAATCATATAGAGGTGTTTTGTTTTTCCATTGAATTTCCCACCTTTTAGATGATTCTAGATTTTGTAAAGTTGACATAAAACTAACCACCACAGATGGGCATGCATTTTAATGGGAATAAAAATTTGGCTTTGTTGCCTTGTTTCTGCAATTGTATCAAATCTTTGAGTTTGTACTTGAGGGTTTAACTCTAGCACCATATTATCTTCATACCCTTGCAGCTGGAATAACACCGATGTTGCTGATCTAAGTCTCTCTTTATATATATATGATATATTTTAAAATATATTTATATTTGCATATTCCTGTCCTTCTTCCTTTCCCTTATCACAATCCCTCCTAATCCTCCCTCAGCCTCCCTCTACCCCATCCTCCATCCATCCCCCAAGGAGGGCATAGAGTCCCAAGGTGAATAATTTCAGTCTGGTTTATCTATTTGAGGTAAGTCTAATTTTCTCATCCTAATATTAGGGATAGTCCAATTCCCTCAAGCCAATATTAAGCTAGGCCTATGCCATTTCACAATCATCTACTTTAATTCCTTTTCCTGAAAATTTCATAGTGGCTGTTTCTGAATCAATGAGCTCCCAATGACTCCAGTCAGCTTTTATGAACTCTGGGTCTCCTCCTAATGATCACAATCCCTTTGCTCACAGTCAGGCTCTTCTCTCTTTAGCTACACCATAAGCTCTACCTGGTCCTTAGCTATGGCTCTCTGTTTCATCCTGTATTCATTGTTTGATGACGGTTCTATAATGAATCTTTAGGTGGTGATTCATTTGACTATATGGGAAGTCCTGTTTAGGCATGTCCTACACTATTGTTCGAGTCCTAGCTAGGGACATTCTGTGAGCTTTTGAATGTTTGCCTAGCATTCAGCCTCATTGCAATCCCAAAGTAGTTCCCTCTGTCAAGAGATACATTTCTTTTATTCTCCCTTTTTGTTGCTTCTCTCACTCAACCATCTCCTTCTCTAATGATTTTTTTCCCATCTCTCCTTGCTCACTTCCCATTATGATCTCAATTTACTCAGGAGATCTTCCCTATATTTTCTTCCCAAGGGGATCTCTTGGATGTCTCTCTTAAATTCTTTCTCATCCCAAGTTGTTCAGGAGTTGTGATTTGCAGATTATATATTCTTTGCTTTCTAAAATAAAATCCACTTATGAGTGAGTACATACCGTGTCTTCCTTTCTGGGCCTGTGTTACCTCATTCAGGATGATATTCTTCAAATCCATTAATTTGATCACAAATTTTAGAGTGTCATTTTTTTTCACTGCTTAATATAACACCTTCATGTAAATGTACCACAATTGTTAATTCATTCTTCAGTTGAGGGAAACCGATGTTGTTTCCTGCTTCTGGCTATTACAAATAATGCTGCTATGAACATTGTTGAGCTAAAGCCTTTGGGGTAAGAATGTGCATCTTTTGGGTATATGCCCAATAGTGTGGTACTGCTGGATGCTTTTGGATATTGATTACAAGTTTTCTGAGTAACCACCACACTACTTTCCAAAGTGGTTGTACAAATTTACACTCCCACCAACAATGGAGGAGTTTTCCCTTTGCTCCACATTCTCTTTGGCATGGACTGTTACCTGAGTTTTGGAACTTAGCTATTCTGACAGGTGTAAGATATTATCTCAATATTCATTTCTCTGATGGCTAGACATGTTGAGCAATTCTTTAAGTATCTTTCAGCCATTTGTAATACTTTTTTTTCCAACATAGTTCTCAAAGTTTTAGCCATTTATAATTTTTCTGTTGAGAATTTGGTTTCTAGCTCTGAACCCTGTTTTTCATTGGATTATTTGGGTTTTTGCCTGTATTTTCCTAAGTTCTTTATATATTTTACAGGTCATTTCTCTGTCAGATGCAGGGTTGGTGAAGATATTTTCCTATTCTGTACACTCATGTTTTGTCTTATTGACAATGTTCTTTACCTTACAAAAGCACCTCAATTTAAGGAAGTCCCATTTATTAATTATTATTCTTAGTGTATTGCTATATTAAAAAAGTAGTCACATGTGTCAATGTGCTTAAGGGTCTTTACCACTTAATTTTCTATCAAATTTAGTGTAGCTGGATTTATGTTGAGGTTTTTGGTCCACTTGGGTTTGAGTTTTATTCAGGGTGATAGAAAAGGATCTATTTGCCATTCTACTACATATTATTATCCAGTTTTTTTTAATCACCATTTGTTGAGGATACTATCTTTTTCCATTGTATATTTTTGGCCTCTTTGTCAAAAATCAAGTATTCATATGTGTGTGGATGAAGGTTGATGTTATCAATTTGATTCCATTGATGCACAATTCTGTTTTTATGCCAGTAGTAGATTATCTTTTATTACTGTATTTCTATTGTGTAGCTTAAAGTTAGGGATGGTGATGCCTCCTGCTGTTCTTTTATTGAAAAGTATTGTTTTGGCAATCCTGGGTAATGTGTTATTTTATATAAAGTTGAGTATTTTTTTTCAAGATCATTAAAAAAAATAAAATGTTTTGGGATTTTGATTGGGATTGCACTGAATCCATAGATTGCTTTTGGTAGGATTGCCATTTTACTATGCTGATCCTATCTATCCAGGACCATAGGAGATCTTTCCATTTCCTGATATCTTCTTCAGATTTTTAATTCAATGACTTAAAGTTTTTGTCAAACAGGTTTTCCACTTCTGTGGCTAAAGTTACCCCAATATATTTAATGCTATTTGCAGCTATTATACATGGTTTCTCATATTTCTTTTACAAACCTTTTATCATTAGTATATAGGAGAGCTATTTCACCCAAAGACAAAAGAAAATATCTTTGTCTCAGTACCACATAGAATTTTTTCTAAATTAGACAACATATAAAGTTTTAAATTAAATCTGAATAGATAAAAAAATTGGGAACAGCAATATGTATTATATCTTACCACCATGGCCTAAAGTAAGAGCTTAACAACATAAACCATAAACAATTCATAACCAACACTCTCTGTTTTAAAGAAGAAATAAAGTCATCCCAGAAATCAATGAAAAGTTATATACAACACACCTAAATTAATGGGACACAATGAAAGAAGTACTAAGAAAGTACATAGCACTAATTGCCAGCATAAAGAATTTGGCAAAATCTCACACAAAAACTTAAAAGCACACTTGAAAACTCTAGAACAAAAATGGGGAAACTCACCCAGAAGGAGTAGAAGGCAGGAAATAATTAAGCTAGTGCTTAAAACAATAAAAGAGAAACAAAGAAAATAATGCCAATAATCAATAAAACAAAGTGTTGGTTTCTTGAGAATATCAAAAAAATAGACAAAACATTTTCCAAACTAACCAAAAGCCAGAAAGTCAATATCCCAAATAACAATATCAGAAATGAAGAGAGAGAAATAAAAACAGAAATAAGGAAATCAAGAGAATCATTAGGACATACTTCAAGAACTCTGCAGGACAAAAAAAAGAAAGAAATGGACAGCTTTCTGGACAGGTACAACTTTATTAAATCAGGAAAAGAATAACAACTTAAATAGACCTATAACCTTTAAGAAAATTGAAGTAGTTATAAAAAGTCTCCCAACTTGAAAAAAATACCATGGCCAGGTGGTTTCACTGCAGAAATCTACCAGAATCTCAAAGAAGAACTAATACCAACTCTCTGGAAATTGATTTATACAGTAGAAACAGAAGAAGTATTGTCAAACTTTTTTAATGAGGCTATAATGACCATAATAACCAACTTATACAAAGACATAACAAAGCAAAAATTATAGACTAATCTCCCTCACAAATATTGATGCAAAAATATTCAATAAAATACTGGCAAACCCATTTCAAGAACATATCAAAAGAAATCATCCACCAAGATTAAGTAGGCTTCATCCCAGGGATGCAAGAATGGTTCAACATATAAAACTTTGTCAATATTATCTACCATATAAACAACCTTAAAGGCAAACATTACATGATTATCTCCTTAGATGCTTAAAAAGCCTTTGACAAAATCTAACACTCCTTCATGATAAAGGTCTTGCAGATATTAGAGATACAAGAAATATATCCAAACATAATTAACGTATTATACAGTATGCCAAGAATCAATGTCAAACTAAAACAAGAGAAACCAAAATACATTCCACTAAAATAAGGAACAAGACAAGGCTGTCCACTCTCCCTATATTTATTCAATATAGTAAGTGAAGTTTTAGCTAGAGCAATAAGATATCAAAATAATATTACAGGGATAAAAATTGCAAATGAAAAAGTTAAGTATTTGCTACTTCTAAATTATACAATAGTATGTATAAGTGACCCCAAATTGTAACAAAGAATTCCTAATTCCTACTGATGATCAACACCTTCATCAATGTTGCAGGATGCAAGTTTAACTCAAAAAATTAATAATTTGGGGTAACTCTAACCAAAAAAGTGAAAGACCTGTATGAAAAGAAGAAAAGAACTACATGTAATTGAAGAAAGAATTTGAATAACTCATTAGAAAATGAAAACATCTCCCATGCACATAGATGCATAGGATCAACACAGTAAAAATGGCAAGCAATCTACTATTCAATGCAATTCCTATCAAAATCAAAGCACAGTTCTTCAGAGACCTTTTTTTTTTTTTTTTTACTGGCTCATGGTTATTCTTTTTTTTCCTTCTTTTTTATTTTGTATTTATCAAGAAAAACAGTAAAATGAATTTAAAATGCTGATAAGTTAACAATAACTATAAAGAAGATAAAAATCATAAGCATGACTTATCAAGGGTGATAATGCAAATAAGACTGCTACATATATATTTACTTTGTGTTCAGCTTTCCCTCAGATCTTGATAAAACAATATTCAATTACATACAGAAAACAAAAACAACAACCCAGCATCTTAAAACAATATTATTCAGTACATGAACTTCAGAAGCCATCACATTCTTGACTTCAAGCCCTACAACGAAGCTATAGAAGGAAAAAAGAACAACCAAACAAAAAAATCTAACTTGGTATCTGAATAATAACAGATATGTGGACCAATGTAAATGAATCAATGACCTCAATATTAATTCAGACACCTAAAACACCCAATTTTTGATAAAACAGCAAAATTATGCAATGGAAAAAAGTAAGCATCTTCAACAAATGGTACTGGCATAACTGGGTGGTAGCATGTAAAATAATGGAAATAGATCCATATGTGTCCCACTGCACAAAACTCAAGTCCCAGTAACTTTAAGACCTCAACACAAATCTACTTATACCGAACCTGATAACATAAAAAGTTGAAAATACCCTTGAATGCATTGGTAAAGGAGACCAATTTCTAGATATAACACTAATAGCACTGACACTGAGAAGAACAATTAATAAATGGGACTTTCTGAAACTGAGGCTTCTGTAAGTCCAAGGACATGATCATTAAGACAAAATGACAGCCAAAAGAAGCAGAAAAGATCTTCTTCAAACCTACAAGTATCCAAAGGCTGATCTATGAAATATACAATGAACAAAACATACTAGAAATCACAAAGACCAAACCAAAACAAACAATCCAACAAAAATGGGTACAAATCTATACAGAGAATTCTCAACAAAGTAATCTAAAATGTATGAAAGATACTCAAATAATTGCCCAATGTTATGAATATGCAAAGCAAAACTAACCTGAGATACTACTTTACACTTTAGCATATTTGAATGGCTAAGATTCAAAACACTGTTGACAACCTATGCTGGAGGGGTTTGAAGTAATGGAGACATTATTCCATTGCTGATGGAAATGTAAATTTGTACAGCCACTTGGAAATCAGCAGGGTAGTTTCTCAAAAGCCTGGAAATCAATCTACCTCATAATCCAGCAATACTACTCCTAGGCATATACCACAAGGTATACATTTATACTACAAAGATATTTTCTCAAATATATTCATAGCAACATTATTCATAATAGTCAGAATGAGGAATAATGCTTTGTATACTGTAAATGTTTGTTACTCACATTACTTTAAAGAAACACTGATTGGCTAGGAACTAGGTAGGAAATAGAGAGGCAAGGCAACCATATGGGAAGAATTCAAGAAAGAAGAAATTCAGAGAGCAGATTCAAGACAGACACAGAGGAAGCAAGATGAGAATGCCTTAGTGAGAAAAGGCATTTAGCAAAATGTTATGTAGCTAAACATACATAGGAATTATCAGTTATTATAAATGTAAGAGCTACTGCCACAGAGGTTACAATAATATTAAGCCTCTAAGAAATGATTTCATAAGTGACTGTAGAATTATGGGTGTGGAAGATTTGCCTGGACTGCAGACCTTGGAAGGACAGAAACTATTATAACCCAGAAACAACCTAAATGCCCTTCAAAGGAAGAAAAATAAGCTAATTTATTTACACAATAAAGTTCTACTCATCTGTAAAATAAGTAACATCTTTAAATATGCAGCAAATGGATGGAACTAGAAAAAAAAGTCTGAATAAGGTCACACAGACACTGAAAGGCTTGGTATGTACTCGCTCATAAGTGGATTTCAGATTTAAAGCAAATAATAACTAGGCTACAATCCACAACCCCTAAGAAGCTAGGTAACAAAGAGAATCCTGAGAAGGACATTTATGGATCCCCCTGGAAAGGGGAAATAAACAATAACTTTTGAGTAAACTGGGACCATGATGAGGAGGGTAAAGGGAGAAGGAAAAAGAACATGAGGAAATAAGATGGTTGATTCGTGAGAGGGACAGAGAGGGAAAACAATAAAATAGATAGCTTGATAGAGAAAGCCATTTGGGGATTGTGGAGAAGCTTGGTGCTTGGAAAATAACAAAGGGTCCACAAACATGACCCTAGCCCAAACTCCAATCAATAAAGGAGAATTTTTCTGAACTGGCCTTCCCCCGTAATCAAACTTATGACCACACTAATTGTCATCATAGAACCTTCATCTAGCAGCACATGCAAGCAGATACAGAGATTCACAGCTAAGCACTGAGTCAAACTTCTAGTCCAATCAAAGAAAGGAAGAAAAATTATATGAGCATAGGTGTTAAGACCATGCAAAGGAAAATCCACAGAGACTGTTGACTTGACCTATTAGGAGCTCACTGTGGACTGCCGTCTGTAGAATCTGCATGGGGCAAAAGTAGGCCCTTTGAGTGTGGATGATTGATATGTGGCATGGGTAGTTTGTGGGTCTTCTGGCACTGGGACCAAAATATATTCCTAACACGTAACTGACTTTTTGGAGTGTACTTCCTATGGAGACATACCTTATTCAACCTTGATACTGGGGGCCTGGTCTTGCCTCAACTTGATATGTTAGAAAATTTTGACTCCACATGGGAGACCTTTCTTTCTCTTGGGTTGTAGGGTGGAGGGAAGTTGTGGGATGACAGGAAAGAGGAGACATAGAGGGAACAGTGGTTGATATATGAAATAAATAAATAAATAAATAAAATAGAAAAAAGTAAAGCTGAATATATATGGTAAAATAATTATCTGAATGAACATCACGCAAGTAAACTAAAATACACATACAAGTAAACAAAAAAACTAAACTTTCAAGCTGTCATACACAGAATTCAATCATATTGGCTGAATATATACCTAAGGCTGAACTTGAAACTTCAAATATGTTAGATGTAATTATTGTGGAAAAGTATGTTATTTCTTTAAAATAACACTCTGAATTCTGTTGAATGTGGATTTATGCATTGGAGCACTAGATACCTACACATGGTTCTGCCTCTTTCGGTAACCAGCAACTACCAATATCTCCACTGTTAGGCGTTAAAACAAGGAGAGAAGAAGACATTGAGCTGAATAACACTCATGATGAGATAGGTCTTTGAAGATTGGTAGATAAGAATAGGAAATTAGTAAGACAAAGATGCATTGTGCCTGTTTAAAAAAATAAGAATATAAATAAAGATATATATGAATTAGAATGAAAGTTAGGTATCAAAATATCTCAGAGAGACAAATGATTTTGATTCAAATATATCATAAAAAGTTCTCAAAGAAATAATAAAATAAGAAATAAGCAAGGATATTACTTAGGGACAGGGGATGAGGTGGTTCTGTGGGTAGTTAAGCAGGAGTACAAAGAAAATATGAACAAAATACATTAAAGACATATGAAATTCTCAGATACTCAATAATAGTGTTGTGCTTTCACAGAACTTTGATATTGACTTTAAAATTTTTTATTTTCCCACTAAAAGTTCAGACAACAAAATGGAAATTAGACAATTAATATTGTATCTTATAAAAGAGTTCCATCAAATATCTGAAGTGGCAGATAATATCTCACTTCTTGAAGTAGCACACAATAAGAAAGGAAAGTAGCTCAATAGGAAAATACAAAATGCACATAATTTAATTATAACATAATTATTTACTTTTCCTAAAGTGTTTGTGAAAATCACGGCCAATACTCAAATAAGGCAATGAAAATGATTGTAAACTAAGAGAAATGCATGTGAAAGGTACAATACATAATGGTTTTTTCTTTAAATATCACTTCATGCTTCATTCTTCTTTGGCAAGTTCTTGAACTATAAAATTTTAGGTTTGAAGAAACTTTAACACTAGCAGATACTCAAACACATAAAATAATGTGTAACTGGTATTTGTTTGAGATTATTGTGGACATTACTTTAAGAACTAGAGTATATGCCTTCTAGTAAATGCTTTTAAGATGTATGATATGGCAAAAATAATCTGAAGACAATATTATCTTGGCTTAGCTCACTAAAAACCAACATTTATTGTGCAATTGTTTCATTAAATATGATAAACTGAAAAACAACGCAGATAAGCTATTATTTTAAGAGATAAATATTATCAAAACTTTATAATGAAAACATAATCATTTTTTACAAGCACAATTATAAACATTTATTAAGTTAATATTTTAAGATTACATATAAGCAATTGTGATTATAGAAGGTCTTCATTCCAGTCTTGTTAACTGTAATTAGTTATAACAAATATAATTATATGACTTTCTTGAACAATCTTTATTTTTATTATATTTTAGCATATCTTTATATAAAATTTGGAAAAAACAATTTGCTAATAAAACAATAACACTGTATTTTTCAAACTTTTGGAAATATAAAATCTTGATTCACTCATCAGAGAGTGAATCTGGGCCTCATTTGAATGAGTGTGGTTTTGTTAGTCTTCAAATTTGATTTGAACTATCCTCTTCATCACCTCCATTACTCAAGAGCTTAACGACTTGACATGTAATTATTACACTAATCTAACTAGTTAAGTGTAAAATCTTTTCACAGTGCTTTGCATTTAATCAATGCTTGGAAATACTGTGGAAAATCATTAAAAATAAATGTTGATTACATCAAAAAAGTTTAAAATTTTATTTTCAGAAAATTGAATATACCATTTCTCCACATTCACATTATCTCATACATTGACATTTTATTTTAGATTATTGAAGAGTATTAGACACCTTCTGATATTATTAATAATATCACTAAGAAAGACCTTAGGTACCTCAGACTATGGTAAGAGCTTCTATATATATTGAATGATACAAGGTCTTTTCTTTTTTAAAAAATAGACTTTTGACTTTTTTTTTGGTTATAGTTTTACTATGAATAAAGTCTCATTTTGTATTCATGTATCTGCTTGTTTAAACTTTCTTCTCCTCCCGATCCTCTCAGTTACTCTCTCTTCTCCCCAACTCCTTACCTACTCCCCAACAAGGGCAGGAGGTCCCAAGGGCCCAAGGTTTCTTTGTTAAGGACTGACTGCAGGCAAATCACTTTCATCATGCCCAAATCAAGACTAGGTCAGGTGTTCCTAGGGAGGGAAGGGTATTCAATGTGCTTGTCCAAGGTGTTTCAGATGCCAAGCTGTTTAAGTCTGTAGCTTGGGTATGCTTTGCTTTTTGTTTAAAGTCCACTAATGAGTGAGTAAATCCCCTGTTTATCTTTGTTGGTGATACCTCGCTCAGGTGGATATCCTTCCAATCCATCCATCCATTTGTTTGCAAATATTGTGTAGATACACCAAAGTTTGTTAATCTATTCTTCAGTTGCAGAGCAATAGGTTGTTTTAAGGTTCCTATTATAGTTGAGCTAATGCTTTTGTAGTGTGAATGTGTATCTTTAGGATATAGGCCTAATAGTGGTATTGATGGATCCTTCAGGAGATTGATTCTCAGTTTTCTGAAAAAACCATACTGCATTCAAGTGTGGCTAAACAAGTTCGCACTCCCACCAACAATGGAGGAGTATTTCCCTTGCTCTACAACCTCTTCAGCATAGGCTGTCCTTTGTGTCTTTTATCTTAGCCATTATGACAGGTATAAGGTGGTATCTCAAAGTTGTTTTGATTTGAATCTCACAGATGGCTAAAGATGTTGAACACTTTTTCAAGTGCCTTTCAGCCATTTGACATTCTTCTGCTGAGAATTCCCTTTTTTGCTCTGAACAGCATTTTCTGATTGGGTTATTGAAGGTTTTGCACTCTAGTCTTTGAGTTCTCTATGTATTTTAGAGATCAGTCCTCTGTCACTTGTAAGGTTGGTGAAAATGATTTTTTATTCTGTAGACTGTCATTTTGTCTTATTGACTTGGCTTTACAGAAGCTTCTCAGTTTCAGAAGGTCCCACTTATTGATTGTTGTTTTTAGTGTCTGTGCTTTGCTGTTTATTTAGGAAGTGGTTACCTGTGCCAATTTGTTGAAGGGTGTTTCCCACTTTCTTTTCTATCAAGTTCAGTGTGGCTGGATTTATGTTGAGGTTTTGATCCTCTTAAATTTGAGTTTTGTGAAGGGTGATAGGTTTGGGTCTATTTGCATATATCTACACAATGCCATCCAGCTATGCCAACATCATTTGTTAAAATACTATCTTTTTTTCATTGAATATTTTTGGCCTCTTTGTCAAAGATCAAGTGTTCATAGGTTTTTGGGTTAATTTCAGGATCTTCAATTTGATTCCATTGATCCAGAAGTCTGTTTTTATGCCAGTACCAAAGCTATTTTTATTACTATAGTAAAACTTATAGTTTGGATTGGTGGTACCTCCTGAGCCAAATTGTTTTGGCAATCCTGGCTTTTCTCTTATTACAAATGAAAATGAGTATTATTCTTTCATGTTGTGTAAAAAAATGTGTTGGTATGATCATCAAAAAGGAATTTTTGGTGATGCTTCCTTCTGTTTCCTCTTCATTGCTCAGTTCAGGTCTTGTATTTGTAGGGTCGCCACTTTCTTCTGGAGTTACCTTATTGTTCTTTATATTATTATGTATGTTTTTGCCCTGGCGTCTGCCCATGGCTTAAGTGGTTAGTGATTAGGTGGCTGCTTGTCAGTTGTGGCACTCGGGCTTGTGTGCCTCCTGTGACCTCTAAGGAATAGGTCTGCTCAATCACTACTTCTGCACTGTGTAGGGGACTGAATTTCAAGTCTTCAATCTTTCTCTGTTTGACCAATTAGAGATGGGGTGGCGGCTGTGCAAACTCCCTCAGCAGCAGCTGGGGGGGCCGTGACAGTCAGAGTTTATCTCTGCCTGCTCCAGAGAGCTCTGGGACACACTCTGTAGACAGCACCCGGTCCCAGAACCAGAACCGGAACCGATGGGAGCTCAAGTTTCCTCCCCCTGGCAGGGATACCGGCGCTGGGGCCCGCTGATCCCTCCTCACCTCTGGGCAGGGTCTGAGTCTGTTCTACAGGGTCCCCAGTCCTTATCTGATCACTCACTTGGAGGTGGATAGCCATGCGAATTCCCTCAGTAGCAGCTTGGGTAAACATGACAGGCAGAGTTTATCTCTGCCTGCTCCAGAGAGCTCTGGAACATGCTCTGCAGACAGCACCCATTCCCAGAACTGGAATTGGAACCAAGAGAGAAAGAGAGAGAGAAAGAGAGAGAGAGAGAGAGAGAGAGAGAGAGAGAGAGAGAGAGAGAGAGAGAGAGTTTATGGAGGTCAGAGACTTGGGAGCAAGCACTTTTATCTGCTGAGCCCTCTTGCCAGCACTAAACTGTTATTGGTTTTGTTTCTCTATTTTTACATACTTTGGCAGATTCATGAATTACATAACTAATGGTACTTGCATTGACACCTAACTCCCCTAACCCACCAAATATCTCTGGACTCACAGACTATAAAACATTTTACTGTTCTGCTTTCCCTTTCTACCCTTTAGCTGTGCCTCTCCCTAGTACCTTCCACACAGCCTCCTTCACATCCTTGCTCCTCAGAGTATAAAGCATAGGGTTGATCATCAGGGTGATGATAGTATAAAAAGGGCAACAAACTTTCATTTGCTCTCAGAATAGTTGTCCTTGGGATGTAAGTATGTGTAGGTAGCTGAGCCATAAAACAGAGAAACAAACAGGAGGTCAGACCCACACGTTCCTATAGCTTTTCTGCGTGTAGCCACTGACTTTACCTTCAGCACTGCCCTGGCAATCTGGATGTAGGAGCCTAGAATAAGCATGGCTGGAATGGCCACAATCACCACTCTGGCCACAAACATCTTGGCCTCTGTTCCTTCTGTGTCCTCACAGACCAACTTAAAGAAAACAGGCATCTCACAGAGGAAGTGATTCAGTCAATGGTTAAAGTGGGGCAATGCCATCATGAGACTTGCCTGGATCAGAGAGTTCATGAGACCTCCCATCTAGAAGATAATCACCAATGCCTGACATAGAAAAGGGTGCACAATGGTCGTGTAGTGCAGGGGATGACATACAGCAGCATAATGGTCAAAGACCATTACCACCAGGAGCAAACACTCTGTGTCTATGACAGTACAGCTTACTTTGGAGGCAGGGCCCAGTCATAGACAATCAGGCACCTTTGAAATGCAAAACCATGTCCAGAGCGGGGTCAGAGCTCATGCAGACCACTTGCTCAGAGCAGAAAGGAGACAAACAGCCTTCTAGCCACAATAGACTAGGAGTTGACTAAGTGTGAACCATTAAAGCCATGGGCAGATGCCAGTGCAAGAATAAATATAACAATGCAAAGATCAACAAAGCAATGCCAAAAGAAACTGGTGGTTCTATAACACCAAAAAGACAACACAACAATGAAGACAAAACAGAAGGAAACAACAGCAATAAAACACCTTTAAGAAGATTATAGAAGCCTTAAAAGAGGATATGAAAAATTCCCTAAAAGAAATAGAAGAAAATACAAACAAAAAATTGGAAGAGATGAACATATCCTTGAAAACATACAAAGAAAGCCAAGAAAAGGAAAAACAAAAAAATGAAAGAAAAATTCCAGAAATTAAAAATTGAAATGGAAGCAATACAAAAGGCACAAAATGAGGCAAAGACTGAAGTACAGAATCTGAAGAAAAAAACTGGAACTGCAGGTTCAAGCATAACCAATAGAATTCAAGAGATGGAAGATAGTATCTCTGGAGTGGAGGACTCAATAGGTAAAACAGATACATCAGTCAAAGCAAACACTAAAACCAAAAAAAAAAAAAAAGCCATAACACAAAATGTTCAGGAAATCTGGGACACCATGAAAAGACCAAAGACCTAACCTGAGAATAATAGGAGTAGAAGAAGGAGAAGAATACCAGCTCAAAGGCACAGATAATGTATTCAATAAAATCATAGAAAAAACTTTCCCAACATAAAGAAGGAAATGCCTATAATGATACAAGAAGCTTATATGACACCAAATAGATATAACCCCCCAAAAATGTCAGCTTACCACATAAAAATTAAGCCACAAAATATACAGAATAAAGAAAAATTTTAAGAGCTGCCAAAAAAGACCCAACTTACCTATGGGCAGAACCATCAGAATAACACCTGATTATTCAATGGAAATAATGAAAACAAGAAGATCCTGGTCAGAAGTTATACAGACACAAGAAAAGCATAGCTGCCATCCTAGACTACTATGTCAAGCACAACTATCAATCACCAGGATATTTTGTGACAAAGTCAGAATTAAACAACACCTATGAACAAACTAGGCACTTCGGAAAGCATTAGAGGAACAACTTCAACCTAATGATCCGAGATACATCCATGAAATCACAAACAATTGATAATATCACAGAAGAAAATCCCTAAGAAAGAAAATACATAGAAGCTACCACCAAAAATAACAAGAAATATCAATGAGTGATCACTAATATCCCTTAATATCAATGGACTCAACTCACCTATAAAAAGACACAAACTAACATGATGGATACCAAAAGAGAAGCCATTCTTTTGCTGCATACATAAACACACCTCAACCTTAAAGACAGCCTTACTTAAAGGCTCAAAGTAAAGGATTGGGAAAAGATGTTCCAATCAAATGGCCCTAAAAAACAAGCTAGGGTTGCCATCTCAATATATAAAAAAGTAGACTTTAAGCTAAAAGCAATTCAAAGGGACCAAGATGGATATTACTTATTCATCAGAGGAAAAATTGGTCAAGAGGAGATTTCAATCCTGAATATTTATGCCCCTAATATAAGGGTACAAACATGTGTAGAAGAAACAATGCTAAAGCTCACATTCCATTCAATGTTCACACTCTAATAGTGGGGCACTTCAATTCCCCAATTTAGCCCTTGGATAGGTCAAACAGACAGAGACTCAAAAAAGAAAGGAATAAACACATTTCTCAGCATCACATGGAACTTTGTCTAAAATTGACCACCTAATTGATCATAAAGCAAATATCAGAAGATACTAAAAATGGAAATAATCCCATGTATCATATCAGACCACCAGGGCCAAAGTTAGAGTTCAAAAATATCAAAAATCAAAGAAAGCCTATCAACTCATGGAAACTAAACATCACTAAGCAGAACCACCTCTGGGTCAAGGCAGAAATTAAGGAAGAAATCAAAGACTTCCTAGATTTCAACAAAAATAATTCCACAACATACTCAAACTTATGGGACACAATGAATGCAGTCTTAAGAGAAAAATTCATAGCAGTAGATGCCTATATGAAAAACCTAGCTAAAACCAATACAAGAGAACTAACAGCATAGCTGAAAGCCTTAGAACAATTAGAAGCAAACTAACCTAGAAGGAGTGGATGACAGGAAATAGTCAAACATAGAGCTGAAATCAATACAATTAAAACAAAAAGAACAATACAAAGAATTAATGAATCTAAGAGTTGGTTCTTTGAGAAAGTTAACAGGATAGATAAGCCTTTTGCCAAACTAATAAATAAACAGAGAGAGTGTGTTCAAATCAACAAAATCAGAAATGAAAAGGGGGACATAACAACAGAGCCCAGGAAATACAGAGAATTATCAGATCATATTTTGAAAATCTGTATTCCACAAAAATGGAAAACCTAGAAGAAATGGAAAGTTTTCTGGACAGGTACCACCTACCAAAATTAAATGAAGATCAGACTAATTATCTAAACAGGCCTATAACCCTTAAGGAAATTGAAGCTGTCATTAAAAACCTTCCCCAAAATAAAAACCTTGGTCCAGATGGTTTCAGTGCCGAATTCTACCAGACATTCAAAGAAGAATTACTCCTGTTACTCCTCAAACTATTTCACACAGTAGAAACTGAAGGAATATTGCCAAATTCTTTTTATGAGGCCACAATTACCCTAATACCTAAGCTACTCAAAGACACAACAAAGAAAGAGAATTACAGAACAATTTCCCTCATGAATATTGATGTGAAAATTCTCAACAAACTTTTGGCAACCGTATACAACAATGTATAAAAGATATCAACCACCACAACCAAGTAGGCTTCATCCCAGAAATGCAGGGCTGGTTTAACATACGAGAAACTATAATTGTTAACCATCATATAAGCAAACTAAAGGAACAAAACCACATGATCATATCCTTAGATACTGAAAAGGCCTTTGATAAAATACAAAACCCCTTTATGATTAAAGCCCTGGAGAGATCAGGAATACAGGGAGAATACCTGAATATAATAAAGGCGATCTACAAGAAGGTGACAACCAGTATCAAACTTAATGAAGAAAAACTCAAAGCAATCCCACTAAAATCAGGAACTAGACAAGGATGTCCTCTCTCCCCTTATCTATTCAATACAGTTCTTGAAGTTTTATCTAAAGCAATAAGGGAACAAAAAGAGATTAAGGGGATACAAATTGTAAAAGAAGAATGAAACTATCTCTATTTGCCGATGATATGATAGTATACATAAGTGACCCACAAAATTCTGCCAAGGAACTGCTACAGCTGTTAAACACCTTCAGCAATGTAGCAGGATACAAGATTAACTCAAAGACATCAGTAGCCCTTCTATACACTTAAAGATAGAAGAGTTGAAAAAGATATAAGGGAAGCATTACCCTTTATAATAGCTGCAAATAGTATTAAATACCTTGGAGTAACTATAAACAAAGAAGTAACAGACCTATTTGACAAAAAATTTAAAATCACTGAAAAAAGAAATTGAAGAGGGTATCAGAAAATTGAAAGCTCTCCCATGTTCCTGGATAGGTAGGATCAACATAGTAAAAATGGCAATTCTACCAAAGGCAATCTACAGGTTCAATGCACTGCCCATCAAAATCCCAACATAATATTTCTTGGACCTTGAAAGAACAATTCAAAATTTCATTTGGAATAACAGGAAAGCCAGGATTGCCAAAACAATTTTACTCAACAAAAGAACCTCAGGAGGTATCACCATCTGTGACTTCAAGTTATACTATAGAGCTAGAGTAATAAAAAAGAGCCTGGTACTGACATTAAAGACAGACTTATGAATCAATGGAATAGAATTGAAGATCCAGCCATTAACCCAAAAATCTATGAACACCTGATCTTTGACAAAGAGGCCCAAAACATTCAATGGAAAAAAGATAGTATATTTAACAAATGCTGTTGGCATAGCTGGATGGATATGTGTAGAAAGATGCAAATAGATCCGAGCCTGTCACCCTGTGCAAAACTCAAATCCAAGTGGATCAAAGACCTCAGCATAAACCCAGCCACTTTGAACTTGATAGAAAAGAAAGTGGGAAATACATTTCTACGAATTGGCACAGGCGACCACTTCCTAAATATAACACCAGTGGCACAGACACTAAGACCAACAATCAATAAGTGGGATCTCCTGAAGCTAAGAAGCTTCTGTAAAGCGAAGGACACTGTCAATAGGACAAAACAACAGCCTACAGAATGGGAAGAGATTTTCACCAACCCTACAAGAGATAGAGGACTGATCTCTAAGATATATAAAGAGCTCAAGAATCTAGAGCCCCAAACCTTGAATAACCCAATCAAAAAATGGGATACAGATCTAAAAAGGGAATTCTCAGCAGAGGAATTATGAATGGCTGAAAGTCACCTGAAAAAGTGTTCAGTATTTTTAGCCATCAGAGAAATACAAATCAAAAGAACTTTGAAATACCACCTAACACCTGTTAGTTTGGCTAAGATAAAAGGCACAGATGACAGCCTATGATGGAGAGGATGTCGATCAAGGGGAACACTACTCTATTGTTGGTGGGAGTGTAAGCTTGTTCAGCCACTTTGGAATGCAATATGGCAGTTTCTCAGAACATTGAGAATCAATCTCCCCAAGAACCCAGCAATATCACCTCTGGGTGTATACCCTAAAGTTGCACAGTCACACTCCAAAGGTATTAGCTCAACTATGTTCATAGCAGCATTATTTGTAATAGCAAGAACCTTGAAACAACCTAGATGTCCCTCAACTGAAGAATGTATTTACAACCTGTGGTACATCTACACAATGGAGTACCACTCAGCAGTAAGAAAAAATGATATCCTAAAATTTGCAGGCAAATGGATGGATTTGGAGAATATCCTCCTGAGTGAGGTAACACAAATCCAGAAAGATAAGCAGGGGATGTATTCACTCATTTGTGGTCTCTAAACAAACTAACAAAAAAAGCCAAGCATGCCAAAGCTGCAAACCACAACCACTAAACATCTTGTGATCAGAAACACCCTGGACTGACCCTTTGGATCCCACTACACCTATAGGAACACCTGACTCACTCTTGTTGTAAGTGGGACAAAGCTGGATTTGCCAGGATTGGAGACTGAACTAAGATATATTGGATCAGTGGGACCATGGGACTGTCAGCTGCCTGCCCAGGGAGGGGATGAGGAGTTGTGGAGAAAGAAAAAATGACCTGATATGGAGGGAGGGGGAAGGGACCTTGAATGGGCATATACAATGGTAGGAAAGAAAACATCCAGAGGGAAAGCTGAATACAAAGTAATTTTGCGTGTGGCGAATTATTTGCATTATCACCCTTGATAAGTCATGCTTATGATTTTTATTTTCTTTATTGTTATTGTTAACTTATCAGCATTTTAAATTCAATTTACTGTTTTTCTTGATGAATACAAAATAAAAAATATCAAAAAATAAATTAATTAATAAATAAAATTTAAAAAAAGAAATTAGAAGCACTTAAAATATGTAGGAAGCTACCAAGTATATATGCACATACTGTGGGCTTTCAGAGAAGGCACCTGAGCATCCACAGACTTCCTAGAAACAATATCCTGTGGATAGTGAGACACAACTATATGCATAAGCCTCTCATTTCTGTACATTTTCCACAAGCCCAATATATATATTGAATGTAAACATTTCATTACAAAAAAATTAAACTGAACACAGTAATGCAGGAAAACAAAAACAAAAAACAAAAAAATTCTCTCTCTCTCTCTCTCTCTCTCTCTCTATCTCTCTCTCCATTGGGGCTCCATTTTACTTCTCTTCATCAGTTTTATTTGATTATCAGACTTCCATAACTATCATTTACTACCATGTATTTAAATGATGGATTTATGTTTTAAAGAGCAGAATTTCTGTTGTTAAACTTTTGTAAGTATGATAACATTTTTGTTAATTCTATCATGTTTTATTATAATATTTTCCCACTAAAATAGTTTTTCTATTTCCATCAGTTTTTGTATAGATTTCATGCTGATTTTAACGGATGAGTAATAATTTATCATTTAAAAGTACCAAATTTTCTTTATCCATTCTTAATTTGAGAGACATTGAGGTTTTTACTCCAAATGTTGGCTGTTATGAATAAAGCCACAATGAATGTAGTTGAGCAAGTGTAATGTGATAAGATGAATGGGTAAAGTGTCCTTTGGATTTATGACCAAAAGTAGTATAGCTGAATATTGAGATAGCTAGATTTCCAGTTTTATGAGGAATGACCATATTGTTTTTTCCTAGCTGTCATATAATTTATACAGCAATGGAAGAGTTTTCCCCTTGGTTCACATGCTTGTCAGCCTGTGCTATCACTTGTGTTGCTGCTTTTGGCCATTCAGACAGGTATGAATTAAAATCCCAAAGTAGTTTTAATTTGCATTTCTGTGCTGGCTAAGTATATTGAACAATTTTTTGTTTCTCAGCTATTTGAGATTCCTCTATTGAGAATGCTCTGTTTAGGTCTATACACCATTTTTAACTGGATTATTTGGTTTGTGAATATCTAGTTTCTTAATTTCTTTATATATTTTGTATATTAGGCCTCTTTAATATGTAATTTTTAAAAATGTTTTCTCTTTCTGTATGCTGGTTTTTGTTCTGTTTGAATGCATCTTATGTATTACAGAAACATTTTAGTTTTATGGTTCACATTTATAAATTGTTGATGTTAGAGGTATGCTATCTATGTTCTGTTCAGGAAGCAGTCTCCTCTGCAATTAAAGTTGTTCCCCATTTTCTGTTCTATGAGGCTCAGTCTTTGATTTATATTGAAGTCTTTGATATACTTAGACTAGAATTGTATGAAGGGTGATAAATATAAATCTACATGGATCTTTAGGATGCACATATCCAGTTTGACCAGCACTATCTTTTGAAGGTGCTTTCTTTATTACAGTATTTATTTCTCACATGTCAAAAATTGGGTGTGCATAACTGTGTACTTATATGTGAGCATTCAATTCCATTCCACAGATTAACTTGTCCATATTTATGTCAATACTCTGTTGTTTTATTACTGTAGCTTTGTACTGAAACTTGAAATGGGGATTTTGATACCTTCAGCAGTTCTTCTGTTGTTCAGGGCTCTGTTAGTTATTTTTGCTTTTTTTCATACAATGTAGAGAATTATCTATTCTGTGATTTTTACATAATTGTATTAGAATTTTGATAGAGATTTCATTAAATTTATAGATTGATTTTAGAAGGATGACAAATTTTCATATGTTGAGCCTACTAATCCATGATCTTGGGAGGGCTTGTCATACTGTGATACCTTCTTTAATTTCTTTTTTCAAAGACTCAGAGTTTTTTAATCAAACAAATGCTTCACTTGCTTAATTAGATTTACCCCAAGATATTTTATATTAATTGGGGCTTTTATAAAGTACATATTTTCTCTAATTTCCTTCTCATTTGTATATAAGTGGGTTACTGATTTTGTTAGTTTATCATTTGGTTTAAACTTTGTGTCTATGCACATTGCTGAGAGTGTTAGTCACCTGTAGGAATTCCATGAAGAAGGTTTTAGGGTCACTTAAGTACACTAACATCATCTATAAATAACTGTACTTTGATTTATTTATTTCCAGTTTGCATATTCATGAACTCATTCAGTTGCTCATTGCTCTAGCTAAAACTTCAAGTTTTATATTGAAGAGATCTGAAGATAGTGGGTAATCTGTTAGCATTCAGGAATTTACACTGGTCTGCTCTTGGGGGCCTAGCAGGACAAGTAACCATCAACAGATAAGACATGACACTTCCACAGTCACCAAGTAGAGTATTCTCTTTATACAATGCACTACATCTTTTTATAAAAGGCAAGTCCTCTGCATCTATCTGTTTTCTCTTCTTCCCCTCATAGGCAGGACTGCTCTGTACCTTCTCCTAATAAACCTCCCATGTGAGTTCTGTTGCATGATTGTACTTTGTTGTACCCCTTGGTACAACAACTGGCCAAGGTCACCTTCCATTGCTAAACTATTACATTGGTACCACAGATTTGGGTGGCCCTCCTGGTGGCTCTTCCTGTCCACTGGCAGTCTGTAGTACACTAGTTGTACTCAATCTAGCTACAATGGATTCATTTTTCAACTAATTGATGACTGGGCACTTCAACAAACATCAGCAACAACTGGCAAGCCTTCCTTCTGCCAGTTGGTGTATATGCTTCCCTAGATCAGTGGGAGTGACTAATGAGCATCCAGCAGACCTCTACTATTCTTGGAGGCAAAGAAACTCACATTCTTTAAGTATGAAGTTAGCTCCTGCTTTTCTTTACTGAACTTACCCTTGGCCATTTCTCATGAGAGAGGCTTCATCCCCTGAGCACATTCCTCTCTATGCCTTTGGACTTTTCTCAAGATCCTGGTACCAGACGACTTTGCCTCTCTCAGGCTTGGAACCCTAAACCTTGTTCTTATGTGGCGATGTAATGAACACAGCTTGTGCCCACTCAATCTTATCTTCCCTGGTTCCACATGATGGTAGGATTTAGGCCTTGGATCTTCCACTACCTCACACATGGAAATTTCTTCTGTACCATACTTCCAATCTAACCCCTGGGGATGCCTTTTGAAAAACTTTAGAGCTCTACACCTAGCATGACACTTAAGGGCAAAACTTATCCATGTTTGGAGTCAAATCTGGTTCCAGTATTCCTTAAATGTCAATGCAAGTGGTGGCTTACTCAAACTCTATATCCCAGTATTGTACAGGATCTTTGCAACCTCCTCTAACGATCAAGTAGATGAAAAGATGAGCTTTCTCCTACCTGTGTTTCAAGCCCTTCCTCTCTCTCTCTCTCTCTCTCTCTCTCTCTCTCTCTCTCTCTCTCTCTCTCTCTCTCTCTCTCTCTCTCTGTCTGTCTGTCTCTCCTGAACTTCTGCTAGCCGAAAAGCCTGGTAAGATGCACATGTTCCCTTAAGAGATTTAATTAAGTGAACTCTCTCAAATAGAAGAAAAAAATTGGAGTCTTATTTCTGCTTCTTTCATTAAAAAATTCCAATGTTGTTTTCTGCAGCCAGACACAGCAACAACCTGCTTCAGTAGGGAAAGCTGTACAATCACGAAGTCCCTATCCACCATCAGTTATATGACATGTACACCCTTTATAAACTGTCCTCCAGCCAAAGCTAGATCTTTTTGCCACTTGTTTTTTTCTTGATCTTCTATTATTGCTGTTGTTTCTAATTTTCTATCATGCTTTTCTTTCTCTTGTCTGTCTGCCTCTCTCCAGTTCCTACTCCAACATGACTTCTCATCCATTCACTCTTCTGCTCTCTCCCTCCTCCAATAAATCCCTTGAACTAACTGCCTACATTGGAAGGACCTACCATAAGTACTCACTTCACACTGGAACTGACCTGTCTGCACCACCCAAAACAGACCCACTCTTTTTTTCCAGCACAATATTTTATTTGTTATTTGTTAATTTTATATTATGCACCCCATCAAACTCAGTTTTCAGTCCACTCAGTTTCGTACCAACTCTTATGATCTCCCCACTTACAAAAATGCCCATTCATGCTGCTCATTTGCTTACTGGAGCATAATTAAATTCCCGGTGTCCAGCCTCTTTAATAAAATGAGTTCTTCCTCACCCATACCCCTGCCAGAGGCCATCAATGCAGAAATTAAGCAGTGTATCATTTAGCTATGTTCTAGCCTTGAGCTCGTGTATACAATGACATCTTTTTTAAAGTCCACTAATGAGTGAGTACATCCCCTGCTTATCTTTCTGGGTTTGTGATACCTCACATAGGGGGATATTCTCCAATTCTTTTCCACTTGCAACAAGTTTGCTTTTATATTTAATTGCCTTTCAATCAATACCAGCAATCAGGTCTCTGGTGGTGCTATGCACCTCTGACTATTGCACTAGACATGAGTCTTCACCTCTCAAGCACAGTCCTCTCTTCACCTTCTGGATTTTTTGAAGTCCTAGTACCAAGCAACAGTGACTCTATCAGGCTCAGTGCTCTCAGCCCCTCTTCTTGTTTCATGACCTAATGAACATCTTGTGCCCATTCAATTCAATCTTCCCTGTATCTCTGGGAAACCAGGATATCCAGGGCTTTGGATCTTCTCTGGGAAATTATGTTATACACCTCCATGTTCCCACTGGGATGTAAATTTGGGATCCACTGGCCACTCTGTTTAAATCAAATCTAATTTTAATATAACTTGGAACAGGAAGTTGGGGAACTGAAAATAATTCTACATTTTATCTACCTTTTTTGATGCAAATCCTGCTTGTGTTTTTTTTTCTTCTCTAAATGTCCTTTCTACGTTTGTTGCAACATGGGAATCAGAGATGGAGAAGTTAGCTTTGCCTTGTTCAGTATACACCAGTTCTCCCTTTATTTATTCAACTTCTGTTTAACATATATAATATATGTATATATATATATATATATACACTATGTTATATATAATATATTTGTATATAGAGATAGATAGATAGATAGATAGATAGATAGATAGATAGATAGATGTGAGTGTCTCTGTGTGATTGTGTACAAATGTGATCAGATTAAATTCTGTATGTGTGAGTATAACCATGATTCAACACTCAGTATATGTGCATGTAACAATTGTTTAGGAAGACATATTTTAAGTTGATTCTCCTCCATGTAAGCAGTTACATGGCTGGCAGCCATCTTTTACTTGTACTAAGGTTACAAACTACATATCTATTGGATAAACCACTTGTATGAGTTTTCTGGCCCAGATATTTCTTTTTTTTTTTTCTTTTTCATTTTCTTCCTTCTTTATTTTGTATTTATCAAAAAAAAAACACAGTAAAAAGAATTTAAAATGTGGAAGAGTTAACAATAACTATACAGAGGATAAGAATGATAGGCATGGCTTATCAAGGGAAGAAATACAAATAAGATAGCTACACCTATATTTTCTTTGTGTTCATCTTTCCCTCTGAATTTTTTTTTTCATCCCTG
>PVIH01008015.1:0-17616 GCA_004025045.1 Sigmodon hispidus
CACAAATAAAAAATTAATCTATATGTCTAATTAAAATAATATATTAATACAAAGTTAAACATATAATTGCCCTATTTTGCACGTGTCTACCTCTGTCTAAAATATTTTACACATTAATATATATTAAGTGCCTTGTCATTTCCATAATACAATTTCTACCTCTAATTATTTATAATAGTCATAACATTTATTATACTATACAAACAAGTTATTTTATATAAATCTATTTAAATATATTTTATATATAATGCTATATAGTTAAGATATTATTGTCATTTAATACAAAATATATATTTTAGTCAATTTTCCTAAGATTGTTATATTTAAAATTATTTAAAAGAGCTATACACTCATTTTAAAATACTTATTTTTACAATGTTAGCCTCATTTTCTTAGTTAATTAAAATTACAGATTATAGTTACTCAAATTTATCACTTAACAGTCAAGATACTCAGGCTTTTCAAAAACATATCAAAATATACCAAATAGATAGGCGTCTTCAACCACTTCATAGACCAAAAAAATATAACATTCAAGATTTTATTATCTCAAATTTGGCCTTAAAAAACATAACAACTCCTGACATCACCATTTCTTTCTCAAAGTAGTGTTAAACATCACAAACATCTTACAAAAAAATTGTCTAATTTGACAAATAATGGCCTAAAAGACAAAAAACTACACTTGCCCCAACTGCTATCAGCATACACACTGTCCAAAATAGACAAACAAAATAAAAAATAGAGACTGCCAAAGCCTGCCTAGCCAAGATAAAACAGTCCTACCAAAAATACCCTGCTTCTATAAAAACTTGTCAAATATCATAAGCCAATAGCCACAAAAATAGATGCTCCCGTTATACAAAAAAATAATAAATGACTGTCCAGATAGTTAACTGTCGTTGTCTTCTCCTAAATTCTAAAAATTACTTCATGCTTCCAACTTTAAATATATATTTTCCTTCTCAGGTCTTGACAATGTTAAAAATTAAATAGTTAAAGTTGTTATTACTTCACATTCCAACAAAAACACTCAAGTCTTAAAACTCTATTATTTAAAATAAACAGCCTTAAAACAATCCCTATACATTTTCTCATATCAACATTTTAAATATTAAATTACACTTTATAATTGTTGTTTATTAACAATAATTTGACCTCACTTATGTTAATACCTTCCTCTTTCCCAGACACTGTCTTATAATGATCCCTATAATATATAATTTTATACCTAATTTAAGACCTTCCTATTTAGACAAAACAGAGAGATGTAGCGGAAAATCAGAAACTGTACATGTGTGCGAGTTGCAGCAGAATGCAAAAGCTGAGAGGGGCGTGGTCACTGAGAACGGGATTCGGACAACACCTGGAGAAAGACAGGACGCAGGTGGCAGGTGTTCTCTTGTGCAGAGCTCTCGCGAAGGGGCGGGGCTTCCGGTTTGCAGCAGCAGAGCTCTGGGCCGGCGGCGGGAGAGTGCGGCGGTGTGGCGCATTGCAACTTTATGCCTTAACTTTCTCCTAAAACCTTCTCTGTTTTATAAATAATTCTCACAAAATAAACCTCACTTAAAACGTATCTCACGGAGAGTTTTTACCGCAATACAATACTGCATATACTTTAGCTTCATCAGAACATTTCTTCCGGCCTGTTATGGTCCCCACAGCAGGATCAGCATGTATGTAATTATTAAGTTCTTTTGGTGGAAATTGACAGTACTTGAGTCCAGGCAAGAAGCTATGTAGATTACCACCACTGTCCCACATGAGTGTATGATTCAGAGTTAGAAACACAAGCATTCTAAAGACAAGTTTAGTCCCATGAGGTGATCTCCAGTTGCATCAGTATGTTGGTTCCTGACAGGGGTAGAGTCTCACTAAAGGTTTACTCATGAAAGGCCACACCCAAAGATATGTGAGACAACTTTTTTTTTTTTTTTAATACAGGGCCTCATTTAGTCTAGGCTACCTCTGGAGCCCACTACGTAGCTACTAGTGAAGATCTTCAATCTTCCTGCCTCTATTCCCAAATGCTGACATTGCATATGTACTACTATGCTCAGCTTAGAAAACAGCATTTTTATTAAATAAATTCCCTAGTCTATCTGAAACCAAATACAATTTTTAGGATGGTGTATGGGTAGAGCAACCCTCTCAATGTAGCAGAGAAGTGACAGTATACAGATGTTAGTCACGCTGCATCTCCTTTCCAATAAGCAGATGTATGTGAAGTCACACCCACAACTCCATGTCAGAACGGCATGTGACTTCACATGCCCCTAGTTTTCACATACCTCCACAAAGATTTTATTGTCAGCATAATTTTATTGGTGAGCTAGAACCCATGAAGAGCAAATTCTCCAGGAAACAATAAAAGATCAAATTTAAGATTGCCTTAATCCCAGGCCAGCTACCCATGGAATAAAACAAGAGGCCAAGAGCCAAGAGCCAAGCTTTCAGGAAGCAAGTTCTGAATGGGGTTTCTAGAGGATGGACCGTGGAGGAACAGCACATCAAAGAACATCTTTGATGATAGTAATGGAAAGCTCCACTTCCTTTTTTATACCTAGGTTATGGCTGTACAGAATCACTGATTTTATTTGTTAATTTTTGTTAATTCATCAGAAAGCAAAGTAAAACTCTATCTTAGAAAGCTAAATCAATCTACTAAAAAATAAAAGCCACTTGACCATTGTTTCTTTCTCAAGGAAACAATTTTATTTCAAGTATATAGAATCCTTTCTATATTGTACTCACTAAAAATAAAGTGATAATGTTCCTAATAATGACCAATACATAAAACACAATGACTGAACACTTAATAACCTATTGTCATCTATATTCCTCAAGAGTGATTGTTCCTACAAAACAAGAGGATACAGTGACATATTATAAACCTTGGAAGAAATACAATTTGAAGGGAATAATTTTAAAATGCTTCCAAAAAGTAGCTTTCATAGCAGAATAGGTCTGAGTGAGCCCTGGGTATCACTAATTTGGGAGCCAAACTAATTGGATTCTTAGATTTGATTATTGGCTACCATGTTGCCTGTCTCTTTAAGACTCTTGTACAGAGAGATCTACGATGCAGATGCCTTGGGTTAGCAAAACCAAGCCAGCATTTGAAGTTCCACTAGAGATTATAATATCCAGAGGCCTTATCTAAGGACTCAGTGAGATTCATGCTTACCTCATAATACCTACCTACATATATGGGAAATAAAAACTAATAGGAACACTTTAAATATAAATAATCCTCACGATATTATTAAAAGCTTTTTATTCTCCCTCATTATTCTTATTGCATCAGAAATAATAGTGGCAGGAACATGTGGACAGAGGGTGACTAGACACACCTGTCTTCCACTGGCCTGCAAAGTACTTCTTCACTCTATGACTTTGCAGGCCAGTGCAGAAGAACAAATGTGTAAAGAAAAGTACTTTAGAAAAGAAATCCAAAAAAGAAGCAAACAAACGAAAAACATACCAGGAGAAAGCTTTATACCAAGGGATTTTTTGCCATAGGTCAGTTTCATTCAAAGAATGATAAAAATGTTAGTGTTTGCGAGCATGAAATATGTCAATTAAAAATCGCTGAACCAACTAAAACTTTATTTCTTGCTATAACAAAAAATCAGGAATTAGATAGTTCAAGTGTCATCTCATTTACAATACAATGAAGCTAGTCCCTTGAAGGTATTCTTGGCATTTGTACTGATTTCGTAGATTTTTTCAGAAATAAATGTTTCTCCACTTGATATGCATTTTTTTTTGGTAAATTAGGAGTAACTTTAACTAGTTTTCAATTTTTTTTTTAAATTAACCAGTTAAATTGATGCTTTGGTATGGAAAATGTCTGCCATGATCCCTTCTTCATCATTCTGGAATTCCCACAGCTCAGTTTCTGGGTTGAGGCTTCAAAATGGAGTCTTATCACTTCTGCTATATTCTATTGATGAGATTGGGGCAGGAAATCAGCATACATTCAGGAGGTAGGAAAAGAGATGCCATCTCTAAGCAAAGGGTTTAGATAAAAGGATGCTTGGACCCCAGAAACCACAGAGAGCTCACTATCAGAAGAAAGGCCTTTCTGACACTTTCCTCTTTGCTTACCCTCTGGGCCCCCTGCGTATGCTTGCACTGTAGCTGGAAGCATCACTCAAATAAGCAGAAAAGGACATTTTCAAGACCTATGGTAAGAGGCAGATTTTGCCAGTACTGACAAGTGGAGACAGGATGGCTATATAGGAGGCAACTACTGTGTCTGACAAAATACACGCTCCCTCAGTTTTAGAAGACAGCTCCCAGAGTTTAGCCAGGAAAGGAAACACTGCCCAGTGTTAAATATAATTAAAGTTAATGTTCAATATTTATTTAGAAATTTGAAATAAATATGCCTTGCTCATAATATATACTTTGGGAGGTTTCTGAAAAGATACTGAATTTTACAAGAAATAACTGTTTTACACTCGGAAAGACTGGTACCAGCTGTAATCCAGCTGAATATGTTTCCAGAAATTTGGAATAATCTGATTTATTGCATGATTCCACAAAAAAACAATTGATATCACTGGATTATTTGTACTTTTTAGAGCACATTCTCTATATTACGTGTTTCAGATTCTGTTTTATAAGTTATTTTACTTGATCTTTATGATGAGCTTATAATGTATAAAATTAGATTCTCTTTAATAAAATAGGAAACAGTGAAACCCCCACATAAACAGATTAATTGGATCAAGTTAATCCAGTTAATAATGACACGTTAGATCCCATAGCATAACTTTTTCTACAAGCCATTTTTCATTTATTAAGCAAACAAGAGAGGAAATTAAAAGGAGAAAGTTTGGGAAACCAGGAAGTGTGACAGCCCAGAGATGACAGCATTGCATACTCTGCTCTGTCAGCCTTTAGTAATGAAGTACCGTCATAAGTCACAGCCATGTCAACAAATAGAAATGTTGTCCCACATTTTTTTATAATGGGAACTTTGCCCCAGTGTGTCAAGAACATCTTTTTGTTCATTTACTCACTGTTTTGTTTGTTAGTTTGTTTTTAAAGCTACTCAGCATTCTGCTAGACAGATCTGTAGCAAGTCCCTTTAAAATGTATGCATGATTGTAGTTTCATAGACAGACTGCAATGTATTCACCAAACTCCATCTCTTCTGTTGCCTAGGAACAAAGATGAAGTGCATGTCCCAGCTTCCTATCTGTTATCAGAGCAATGGTTGTCACCACGATGAACATGAGCAGAGGTAATCTCTATACTAACAAACTCAGTATAATACTCCTCCCTGAACCTGCCTTCTTTTACATAGGTGAGCCAATGCCAAAAGAATTTCTTTTTAAAGAGATTTGTCTTTATTTTCTGTGTATGGATGTTTTATATGTCTGTGCACTACATGTATGCCCAATGCCTCTGAAAGAGCAGTTAGTGCTCTTACCTGCCAAGACATCTCTCCGGTCTGAAGAAGACCTTGCCAGTACTCCTAAGGAGTCATAAGGTGTTCAGGTCTTTATACACTTACTGGAACCATCCATTTGAGCAATTTATTTGAGTACATTTTTTTAAGAGCACTTTGTAGTTGAATCTGTGCAAACATCTAATTCTTCACCATAATTGTATTTCTAAGAACGTAATTTTTCTTCAAAACATGAAAATTTTATTTTCAAAATTACTTTCCAGAAAGCTTGCATATTGTTTAAAATTCACACTAACAATACAACAGGAATTTTCTAAGAGCTTACACTTCAGGATTTAATAATATTTTTTTAACACAGTAAGTAATTCTTGCAAGAAATTTTCTGGGACTACAATAGGCCAGTTCTACTAGTAATTAGTTGTTTAAAATTAAACCTACATGGACCACTTCCTAAATATAACACCAGTGGTACAGACACTAAGAACAACAACCAAAAGTGGGACCCCCTGAAACTGAGAAGCTTCTGTAAAGCCAAGGACACAGTCAATAAGACAAAACGTCAGCCTACAGAATAGGATAAGATTTTCACCAGTCCTACAAGTGACAGAGGACTGATTTCTAAAATATATAGAGAAATCAAGAAACTAGAGCCCAAAACCTTGAATAACCCAATCAAAAAATGGGGTTCAGAACCAGAAAGGGAATTCTCAGCAGAAGAATTACAAATGACTGAAAGGCACTTGAAAAAGTGCTCAGCATCTTTAGCCATCAGAGAAATGCAAATCAAAACAACTTTGAGATACCATCTTTCACCTGTCAGATTGGCTAAGATAAAAGACACAGATGACAGCCTATGCTAGAGAGGATGCAGAGGGAGGGAAACACTCTCCATTGTTGGTGGGAGTGTAAGCTTGTTCAGCCACTCTGGAATGCAGTATGATGGTTTCTCAGAAAACTGGGAATCAATCTCCCCAAGGATCCAGCAATACCCTAAAGATGCACAGTCACACTCCAAAGGCATCAGCTCAACTATGTTCATAACAGTGTTATTTATAATAACAAGAACCTGGAAACAACCTAAATGCCCCTCAACTGAGGAATGGATTAATAAACTGTGGTACATCTACACAATGGAGTACTACTCAGCAGTAAGAAAAAAAATGGTATCCTAAAATTCACAGACAAATGGATGTACTTGGAGAATATCCTCCTGAGCGAGATATCACAAACCCAGAATGATAAACAGGGTGGACTCCAAACAAACTCTAAACTCATTAGTGGACTCTAAACAAACAAACAAACAAAAGCAAAGCACATCCAAGCTGCAAAACACAACCACTGAACGGCTTGGGATCTGAAACACCTTGGACCAGTACCTTGGAGTCCACTCCCTCAAGAGGAACACCTGACCCAGTCTTGATGTTGAGATGAGGAACACAAACTTGCCTGGAGTGGATGCTGAACTAAGCCACCTTGAGACCTTGTGACCTCCTGCCCTTGCTTGGGAGGAGATGAGGAGATGGGGAGAAGAGAGAGTGACTGGGAGGGGTGGAAGGTGGAAGGGAATTTGAACAAGGAGATACATGGATAAAAAATATGACTTTATTCAAAAATTTTAAAAAAACAAAAAAAAATTAAACCTACATGATACATGTATCTTTCTATTTGTTTCAAATGTCATCAAATAAAAGTATAAAACATAAGATAACATAAATATAAATTAAGTACAAATTTATTTTCATGAAAATAATATGAAAATAAATTTGTACTTAATTTATATTTATGTTATCTTATGTTTTATATATAAACAGTTGTAGTGCCTTGTTCATTTTGTCCTGAGCTTGAGAATATGTTCTGCAAATGTTGCTCTGACTGATCTTTAATTAGATTGTCACTTTGCTGATAATTGTAGTACTAGTTACACAGCAGTGCAGATGTTTCCTTCTTGTAGTTTTTATTGGCTCAAAGTGAGCACAAGCTTTAGTTCAAACAAAGGTGAAAGAGGAAAATTTAAATGAGGATATGGTAGACTGTGTCGTAGAAAATAAAGGAAGATAAAAGAATTGGTTGCTTGTTTAGTTTTCCTTTGAAACCCGTGGGCATCTCTGCTCCCTGTTTGACACTTGCAATCTAGAACTGTTTCATCTGTGATGAACGGGACCTCTGTCTCCCTTTGGGAGCTTAAGCGAGCTGTGGTAGACCACAGGAACCAATGGAAATACCTCATCCTATTTATGCTGGATCACATTTCACCATTTCTGACAGATGGAGCCTTTGGGGAAGAATATTAACGACCATGGGGGACAACGGTAGTCGCTTGGAGAAATATGCAACAAACAGCCAAGAAATACCTCAAACAGACAGACTCTCCAGGTCATTAAATGCTTGAACCCTCCCCAAAATTTCCCAGTGACTAGTAATGTATATATGCCTCTCTCTCTCTCTCTCTCTCTCTCTCTCTCTCTCTCTCTCTCTCTCTCTCTCTCTCTCTCTCTGTGTGTGTGCGTGTGTCTGTCTGTCTGTCTGTCTGTCTGTCTGTCTGTCTCTTTATCTCTCTCTCTCTCTCTGTGTGTGTGTGTGTGTATGTGTGTATCTGTCTTTATCTTTCTATCCTTCTCTGTCTCTCTATGTCTCTCCCTCTCTTTGTGTGTCTGTGTGTGTGTCTGTCTGTCTGTCAGTCTGTCTCTTTATCTCTCTCTCTCTCTGTGTATGTGTGTATCTGTCTCTCTTTATCTTTCTATCCTCTGTCTTTCTATGTCTCTTCCTCTCTTTGTGTGTGTGTGTGACAAATACACTAGTTATGCTAAGCATTAATTCTTGCAGAACTGTATGGACCAGTCAACTTTCTACTATTACAATAAATAATTAATGAACTTCTAAGGAGAAGTGGATCACTGTTTGGAATGTCTTGGTCCATGATCTGTGGGTACCATTGCTTTTGAGTCTGTAGTGAGGAATTTCTGTGTGATGTTTACTTGAAATAGAATTAATCTCCCTCAGTTCACAGCCAGGAAGTGCAACATCAGAAAGCAGAGCCACCTTCCCACTACTCTAGTTAAAGGCACACCCCTCATGAATTAATACACCTTCAACTAGTTCACCCCTTATAGGCTCTTTGATGTGCCAAAATGCCACACCAGACACCAAGCCTTTAACACTTGGGACTGTGGGAACAAGCCATTCTAGGTGACAGAACATAGCACATTAATACACTAATGCCAAAATAGTCTCTAAAGATTTATAATGCTTTATTTCTCTCATAAATTGTAGCATTACTTAATCTAATCATTATATATTTTAAAATGCATGCCTGTTTCTCACAATTATAAGCCTAATGAATTAGTATCTCACAAGAGAGGGTGAGATATGCCTAAGGTCAAGAAGACATGAGGGACCCATTTTCAAGGAGTCTCCCAAGGCCATTGCCAGTTGGTAGCTACAAGCAAAAACTTGGAAGGCCTCTCTTGGATAGAGACACAGTAGTTCCCACAATTGGAAGACTCCATCCTCACTTAGTTAAGAGCAAAAGGCAATATCTTCCAAAAAAAAAAAAAATAAACCAATTCCTTAAAACAAATCCTAACTGATTTTTTGTCTTAATTCTTATACCTGTCAACCTAAAACATTAAAATATATATCCATAGCAATTCCAACTAGAATAAAGTCAAAGAAATTATATAGGTTTGTAACTTGTTCAAATATGTCCAGGCCATGGTCACTCCTACATGTTCTAGTGAGTCACAGTTCTGCTAAGATAGCTAATGACTCAGGGCAGTCTCCTCTCAATACTTAAGAAGCCTCATGTTTTCTCAGATAAATTACATTAAAACAAATAGTAAAAATCTTCCTCTGACTTTTTTATTCTGGTGTTCAAGATTCTTGCAGTCATCTGTAAGGAAAAATAACAATCACTCCTGAAAAGTCTGCTCCAGGATTATCCTTGCAGTAATCAGGGGGAAATCCCAGAAGTTATGTGCCAGCAGAGGTATGAGACATGTCAGAAATGTTAAGGGGACAGGGTGTGCCCATGCTGATGCTTTAGAATCAGGGAACAAGGTTCAAGAAACAAGTCTGTTTCACCAGAGAACACTATTTGTTTTAAAGATCATAAGAACAAAGTACTTGTTTCAAGAGGAATTCCACTGAAGCACGTTCTTAAAAACAAATATTGTTGAGCTGAAATCTAAGCTCATGGTTAGAAAGAGTGCTGAAATATCATACGAAAAAATAGATTTTTATCACTGGAGCACAGTTCCTGTACATTTGAACAGTAGGTAGCTCTAAGATTAATACATTGATATCTAGCATTTTAATGATAGTATAGCAATGTTTTATGAGAAGTAAAATATAGGAAATAATAAAACTATTAAGAAAATGTAGGATTGGCAGAATCAAAACTAATGAGAGCAAATAATGAGTGTAAATTCTACTAAAATGAATCATATTTGCAAGTTTTCAGAACCTTTAAAACTGTTCCAAAAGAAGAGATTTAACCATTACAATTTAATAGACCAAGGAATTAGTTAAGAGGGCCCATAGAGAGATGCTAATACAGAATGTGGGCTGGAAAGTATAAAAAGGAAAATTGAGGAATAAACACAAGGATATTCCTAACACTCAAACCTTTGTTAGTCACCAGGGGACTGGTGGGAACATGGTTTCCTTGTGGAAACTTGGGTGAGACTCAGAAACACTGTCCACAATATTAACCAAGCCTTGTGTTTCTCATCTTGCCTTTGTTCACTACAGACCACTAGGCTGCCTTGGCTTTCTTTAAAAAACTACCCTTACACCTACAGTCACTGGTAGCCAAGAGAAGCTGATAATCAAGACATGTAATAGTAAGTGGATGAGGAGCACTCAGTCTTAAACCCTGACCTATATAGATCTCCATTTAATTTTCTCGTTAAAGGAGATAGATGATTGATAAGTTCCAAAAATTGCCACAGATGCTTCAATTTTCATGACAGAAGCCAAAGTTCATATAAGTGATTTCTTCCACTCTCTAGAATGTGTTAGGTAATTTCAAAGTTTTTAAATAATATTTAAAGGAATTACGTTCTGCACTTCAGTTCTTAGCATTTAATAAGTGAAGTAGTATTACCCTCATGATTAAGGAAGGTACTCCCTAAATGTTTTTTGAGAGCTAAGTGAAATAAGTGAGATGTTTTGTATTAATATAATTCTAGAGTATTTTTCTCAGAGTCGGACTGATATAACTCATGACACTATTAAGGCCATTCATCATGGTGACTTGGTAGCTAAATTTCTGTCCTATGCCCGAAGAAGCCTCTGTCACAGATTTCAAATTTTTGCTAAGTAAAACTCGGACTGTGACAAAAGTATTCTAACATCTGACATGACTTTATAGGGACATTACAGAAGGTGAATGTCCCCAGGGCATGCCATTTTCACTCTAAGTCATTCTCACTCCCATAACCATCTTCTGGGTGTCCTATAGATCTGGGAAGTCTGCCAAACAAGCTTGCCATGCATTTCCTCTATGAATAGCCACTCATCAGCTTTCGTTTATACACACTTCTTTCGCTTTCTTTTCTCTTACTCTCTTCCATAATTGGAGACTTTTATATAGTGTGTTGCTTAAAAAGACAAATTGTTGCTTAAGGTGTAGATTAGTGGTAGAGAAGCACATGGCCTTGTATTCAGTCCTGAGTGCCACAAAAAGCTAACATGAAAGAATGGTATCATGTAAATTTAATATATACAACACAATATCATGGACCACAGACAATAAAAGGTTATGGTTGTGAGAAAGCTGACATATCCAGCATGTGTATATCTTTCTCTCTCTTGTAATTTAAATTTTTCCCATTGTGTTTTTTTTAAAGAACTAAACTATATTATGCATACACAATGCATAAAACATAATGTTACAGGTTGATTAGAAAACAAACAAAAGTTACTATAGTGAGCTGATTAAAATACCCAGGTCCATACATTTTATTGACATGATCATTTACTTTCAAAATTAATAAAATTTAGGGTAAGTATGAGTGAAATGAACACATTTTTAATTGAACATTTATTATTTTCATAGGCAGTGTGGTAGTCTGTGAAACCTTTTTTCAACAGCTTTATGGATCTCTTGGGACATGTGAGCAAATTTGAATTTATTTCAGCACTAAGCCTTATTGTTAAAACTATTGTTTGCAGCAAACTTGTACTCATTTTTCAGCTACTGACCCCAGGGTGATTTTTCTTCCCCACTTCCTCATCCTCTGCCTATCTGCCTCTTGGTATCAAGTAAAGTATAGAGATGAGTACATAATGTGTGCGCAGGCAGACACACACACCTTAAAGAGAGGCGATGTCTATCATGAAGGAGAGGACAGAAGTAGATTTATAGAAAACACTGAATTCATGATTTTAGACTACCTCTGGCAAGACAAAGTAAGTACATGATGGCAGCCTTACCCTGATTCTTCCAGGACATAGCATGGCAAAGTGACCTCAGTAAATCCACATATCCATCTGCCAAGATGATCTGACTTTGGCTCTTCTTGATCATGGAAAGCAGGCTGGCTAAGAAGCCTGAAGGGGGAAAGAAGCCTCGTCTCACTGTAGACTGGGGGCGACCCCATGCAGGCTGAGAAAGCACAGAGCATGATATGTTTCTCCGCAGCTCGGTTATGACAAACATCTATGAAAAAAACAAAGCTAATTTGCAGAGATTTAAGCAAGTGGGAATTGTGTTTATTGTCACAAACTTTTGAAGTTAGCAGCTAATAATGTCGGCATCTGTGGTTCAGTGATGCTGTGTCTGTTATCTGACTCATGAATCCTTTTCTCCTGCTCACAAAGTTGTTGTTTTAAGTCTAGAGCTCACTTCCTCATCAGAGAAACAAGAATGGGAGGAGAAAGGAGAAGAGGCAGATGTCTGTTTAATTCTCCTTATCCTCATGGTCCTCCTCGGGTCTAAAATTAGCCAGGAAATAATCTCATCCATCAGAAGATTAGATAGAGTTGAACAGGAAGAAAAATTTGATATTAAGTGATGGACAAGTGACAAAATAAAGTGCCACCAACAAAAGGATCCATTAACACTTAGAGAGATGGGGGGGGAGAGGAAAGAAGAAATAAAAAAAAAAAGTAAGAAAAAGAAGGAAGGAAGGAAGGAAGGAGAGAAAAAATCCTAGGAATCCCATCAAACTATCCTTCCAAAGTCTAAGCTCGCTGCCTCGTCATTTGAGTGTGATCTGGGCAGATGGTGTGAGTGCTCACGTGGCTCAGCAGTCATCTTACTCCAATCCAGCCACTGGAGAAATTGTATACGTCTTCAGAATTTAAATACTAAGTTATACATGGGAAAAAAATGAATGAAATAAACTTCTCTTTTAATCATCACGTTCCCTCTTTTACTATATTCTGTTCAGCATACCCACAGTGTCTCACCATCTAACCTAATTTCAACTCAGTGTTTGGTTTCTTGTTTTTCTTTCTGTAACTTCAGATGGTCCTGTAGTTCTCAATGTCCAACTAAAATCTTTATTTTTCCTGTAGCCCACATTCTTCCTCTGGTTCCCCCAACCAGACTTTGCTTTTCCTCACAGAATCTCTGCTCTAATCAGTCATCTCTTTCTCTCAAACAAGGAGAAGCATCCCCTTCAGCTGCTGCTGCCTCCCTCCAAGACCGCACAATGTGCCTTTCTGTGTGATGATGGCAGACAGATGTGCTTTTTGCAATGGGTCCTATTTTGCTTAGTTATTTATGTATTCCTCCAGCTTGAGTCTTTAGTCTGAAACAAAATAAAATGGAGTATTCATCTTCTCATTTATATTGAAATAAAATTTTAATCAATTTGGAGTGATTCATTAATTAAATCAAACTCTTTAACCTCCTGACTGAAAATCATAGAATATATGAGGCAAGGTTTAAAAGGCACAATTTGTTTAAGAGGAATACCTAGAGAGGTGCTTAATCTTACTGCAACTTGATATACCATGTTTCGTTGATACTCATGGGAGACCTGCCCTTTCCTAAACAGAACCAGAGAAGTGGATTGGGGTATGGGAACATTGCGGGGAGGGATGAAAGAGGGAGGGAGAAAATAGAAGGGAGGGGAAACTGTGGCACAAATATAAAATAAATACATTTACTTTTTTTAAAAAAAGAGAGGAAACCTGAGAATAAGGAAGCAATAACATTTAGCATCAGTTTACTCTCTTTGTACTTTTCTTGGCATTTGTCCAAACTTAACACAAGTATTTCACAAACTATGCATCAACATTTTTGATTACTTTTCTTCCTTCAAATGCAACAGAGCATATTGGACCCAGGAAAGCATTTAAGACACATCATGTCTCATTCAACAGATAAGGAGATACATACAAACCACACAAGCAGAATGATATCCAAGGGTCGGTTCAGAGTTTATAAGTAGTGGAGAAAGGATTGGGGACCAGGATCCTAACTTCTATTCCAGGGCATTTTTCCCAGTCACCAGCATTCAAGGATGTCACTCAGGTACCTGCAAGTCCACAGGTGCATGTGATGGCTCACATTACAATCGGTCATAAAGACAGAAATAGATGTTTTGTAAGGCCAGATCCAAAAACTACAGATAGAGGCAGAAACTCTAGTATATTCTATAATCCCAGCACTCAGGAGGCTGAAGCAGGAGTAGTATCATGACATTAAGATCAGGTTGGTTACATAGTGAGTTCAAGACCAGCCAGTACTACTTAGCAAGATCCTGACAGAAAAGATTCCTACATTCCCCAAAACAGAACTGTACACCTGAGATGGCAGATCAAAACGAAGTAACTAATATGGATCTGCTACCTTGGAATATAGATTTGTTCTCCATGCTACTGAACCACACCAGATCAGACTGTCAGGGCAAAGCTTGGAGTTCCAGGGCAGACAGAAGTGACTGCCTCCAAGCAGCTCTCAGAGCATCTCTGTAAAGCCTGGGAAAGATTAGTTGGAGAAAACATTATGTTTGTATTAATTCATTGTAAATAGGTTGATCAATTGCCTTAAGGGAAATGTTTGTTAGAGTGGACTAGGGTGGAGCGGTGGGAAGGAAATCATTATCCCCGCTGTGACTTGGGCTGAAACTCATTTCCCAAAGATTTATCCCAGCAACACAGCTCAGGTCCCTTTGCAGAAGTCTTTGCAAAGAAGAACCTGTGTTAACACGTTAGGCTTCTGTTTTTTAGAATCAGCTCACACAGCCCACAGATACAGATATATCTATCATATTTAGAAACTTTCTACAATATGCAAAATAGTTTAGTTATTATTAATATTCACAACAAATGACCTTTCTTCTCTGTATTAGAGGCTTAGAAAACATGCCATCTTTTCAAAGTATTTCCAAAAGTCTGCTTTACCATTTGCCTTTTGCAAGCTGGTTGTGATGTTTGTGCTCAGAGAGCAATATCAGGGCCTCCTACTAGAAAAGCAGTTAATCTTATCTTCTTGGATTTTAAAATCAACAAACAAAACACTTCAAGGGGAACTGGTCTTGAAAGAATCGGGTGAGCTGGGGTGAAAACACTTCAGAGGAGCAGAACTTACTCCTCTGAATTTACGCAAAATCTATTTGCAAACGAGGATAGTATTTCAAGGAGCTGAGCAGTTATGATTGTGGCATTAATTCATCCTAAGCCTTGGATGGCTATTTAGATGTGACGTGCACTTACTGTGTGCAAGAATTGGTTTCCACTCTCATCTGCCTGCCTCCAGTTCTGCTCTTACACGTCAGTGAAACAAAATATGAAGCAGAGTCAGTTAGCAAAACACCTACAGATGTTGATGTGGGTGATGGGAAGAGTGTATCTATAGGTAATAGATGCCCTCTCAGCCCATGCAATCTTTTCTCTGTTACCAAGCTCCTAAAAATTTTGAGGGTTTTTAAAAAATATTTTTAATTCAATTTTTGAGGATTTCATACATTGTGTTTTGATTATATTCTTTTTTCCTCCCCCAACTCTTCCCAGATTTCTCTTCCCAACTTTATATTCTTTCTATCTCTTAGAAAAAAGAAAGCAAGGCAGACAAAAGCCTTGGAGTCAGATCTGTGTTGGACAGTTAGCCCCTCCTGAATATGGGGCCTGCCTGGAATGTGGTTAATAAACCTGTGTCTCTTCATTGGAGAAAACGGATGCTGCCTCTCCCAGCAAGCATCAGTTGCAATGGCTCCTTGACTAGGGGTATATCTTTGTGCCCACTTCCCCTTCTCGGGGCTGGAATTTTGTCTTGTTGAGCTTCTTTATGTCTTGTGCTGTCTCTGTGAGTTCCTATGTGAATTGCCTCTGCTACATCTAGAAAACACTCTTTCCTGCTGTTGTTCACCAACTCTGGCTCCTAAAATCTTCTTTCCTCCTTTTCTGCATAGACCCCTGAGCCCAGAGGGAGGGAGTCTGATAAAAACATCTCACATAGGGCTGAGTGCTCCAAAGGCTCTCACTCTGCATAAATGAGTCTCTACGTTATACTATCTACAGAAAAAAGTCTTCTCTGTGGAGGGCTGAAGGATGTACTGATCAATGGGTATAGAACTCTTATTAGGAGTCATTTCCTAGTCTTATGTTCTTCACCTTTTTAACAGAGTCAGATGTGGATTACATCTCATGGAGCAAGCTTTCAATTCAATTTTAAAATGGCTAGCATATATAGCACCTTCCTGCATTATAAACATTAATCAGTAGAAATGAATCTTCCTCTTGGGTACCACCTTCCCAGTCAGTCTTATTCTGTTTCTCATTCATATCTCTACAAAGAAACTTATCATCCTTTAGGTGGCAAGAAATATACAAGAAACAGATATTTCCCCTTTGAGTATGGCTCCCATGTAGATTAATTTAAGGTTGCTATTACATTTTAAAAATAAATTCCCATTCCATCTTACCAAATGAAGTATAGAGAGGATAGGGGGGAAAAATCATGTTTTACTAGGCAGTAAGGGTACTGTTGGCTTGCATAGAAATTAACTAAACAAATGAAAATGTAGAGCCATTTATAAATATATTTAATTTAAATTTGCAAACGAGACTTTCTTCTAGGCTGCACTCTCTAATGACTGGTACGCCTTCAGACACAGGTCAATGAAAAGTAGTTCTTATACATTGTAAGACTGACTACTATCAGGACTCAGCCTAGCCACATGAGCAAAATGACACTAGGAATCCTCCTTTGCATAGCAGGGCATGTCTCTGTTAAAGAACATGATCAAAAATAATTATATACACATGAAATTATCAAGTAATATACTTTAAAAATTTCCTCTCAAAAGGCCATCAATAAGGCATTGACAAAGGAAAAAAAATCCAGTGGTAAGAATGTTTGTCTATGCTGTGAAAATCATTCTGTAAATAAAGGAATTGTTTTGGCCTGTGGCGAGCACCACAGAAGAAGTAGGTGGGGAAATTGAGATTCAGGTAGAAGGAGGGCAGAGACAGATAGACTTGAGCCAGCCACCAAGAAGAAACATGTAAGAGGCCCAGGTGAGGCACGGCCATTGCCACATGGCCAGGTAGATTAATGAAAATGGGTTGAATTAAGATGAAAGAGCTAGCTAGCAATGTGCCAGAGATATAGACCAAACAGGATGAAATTAATATAAGCATCTGAGTCATTTTGTGGGGGAAAGCAGCTGAGGCAGGTCAAACCTCTGGCGTGGACGGGGTCAGAAATCTCATACAGCAGAATCCTAAAATAAGACACACAAAGTCTGGCACAGTGCAGCACTCACAAGACAAATGTGTCACTAGAACCACTCATAACTAATGTCACACAGGAGGATGGGGACTTGATAATGGCCTTCAAAACGCTGGTCAAGGAAGAATGAATTTAAAATGGTTTGTGCAATCTTCAAAGTAAAATCCCAAAGTCAATCAATTCATCATTGTTAAGTGCAAATACTAAAATCAAAGATAGTGTTGTATTGATGTGGCTCAAGGCCTCCGGCACACCATCATCAAAAGGCCCTCACCGAGACTCCTCTCAGATATCCTGCCATTGCCCTGAATCATGAAGATCCTGTGGTAATCATTCTGCAGGACCAAATGAGCAGGTCATATAGATGGGGTAGATGTTAGGGTGCATAGTGAACATTTTGTTGGTGGGGCTGATTGGAAAAAAAGAATATACTTTGTGACACAATGCAGCTCCTAATGTCCTAGGATGAATAAAGAAATGTTGTGAAAATGGAGAATCAAAGTGGTCT
>PVIH01008015.1:17716-95099 GCA_004025045.1 Sigmodon hispidus
AAAAAAAAAAAAAAAAAAAAAAAAAAAAAAAAAAAAAAAAAAAAAAAAAAAAAAAAAAAATAGTGTTGTTTCATTAAGGAAAAAATGAAGTATCAAAATAGTTTTTATTTCATAATAGCAGTGAAGGGGATAAGCATTTTCCATGGGTGTGAAGCAGTTTTTCAGTTTCAGGTGCCTTAGCCAGATTAGGCCAATCAATGATTATTCACATATGTTTAAATGTCCAAAACCCAAGAACTGATGTTATGCCAAGGACATCAGGGCGTAGACAAAAGAAATGCAAGGAATTCAGCCTCACCTTTTAGTGTCTATGAGAATCAACTTCCTGCAAAAAATATTTGTATTAAAGTTGGAAATTTATTTTCACTTGAGTGTGTAGGTGGTAAATCAAGCAATTCAATGGGCTGAGCACCAGAAATGGAGAGAAATCTTGTGAATGGAAAAGATTCTGGACACTGGTTATTTAGTGGCCTGAGAAGCTGATGGAATCTGCTCTAGATCCTGTTGAGTGGTGAGTGAGAGTAAAAAGAGAAACATGGAGCCTTTTCCTCCTCCACCTACTGTGGTCTATTTTCAAAATATAATCCAAATACAAGCTTTCTCTAGTATAGTGTAGATCTTTCAAGGCACAGATAATGGTTATCTCTAGAATCCTGGGGGGAAAAATGTAGATTTTATTTATTTTTGCAAATGTTATCTAATCTCATTGTTTTTCTCATCCCTCTGTGTTTATTTCTCTGTGTTTATTTGCCCAATGGTATCATATTGTTTCTCCAAACAAAGGAATTGTACCAAAGTCTAATTTTACAGAGGTCTCCATGAACCTTTCTCTCGCCCTCCCATTTCAGAATGCTCACTTCCAGCCATGATGGATATAAATCAAATAAACCTTTCCTCCTCTAGGTTGCTTATTTTGGGCATTTTGAGTAACAAATTCAGGTATGTTAGCCCACCTAACTCCCTGGGCAAGGTTAAAGCTAGTTTTGCAAACATGGCCGTCAGCCTTTCAGGTTCACCGCTAACTACCCCCTACTTTCCCTTAATCCAGTTTCTAAAATCCTCACACACCAAGCTTTATTTTCTCTATGATTGACAAACACTTTCTCTGGAATGGCCTGCTTTTCTTTCCTCACCTAATTAACTCACCTCTATCATCATGTCCAATACAAAGTGTTCCTTAGGGACTAGAAGAGACACACGGATCTCCCCTGAGAAGGGGAAAATAGAACAGATGTGTTTGTTTTGTTTTTGTTTTTGAAAAAGGGTTTCTCCAAGTAGCCCTGGCTGTCCTGAAACTCACTTTGTAGACCAGGTTGGCCACAAACCCAGAAATTTTTTGGATTTCTCACCTCTGCCTCCTGAGTACGGAAATTAAAGAAATGGATTTTATGAGTGAACTGTGGGTGGGGACTGGAACAGGGATATCAGGTAGAAGGAGGGAGAGGAGACGGGGTTCAGGGAGATACAACTAGAATTGAAGATTATTTAAAGAGTAATTTCTAAAAAACTTTATTTTATTTATTTGCCTTGATGTTTGCCTGGAATTGGAACTACAGACAGTTGTTAGCTGCCATGTGGGTGCTGGGAATCGAACCCGGGTCCTCTGGAAGAGCAGAGCGTGCTCTTAACCGCTGAGCCATCTCTCCAGCCCCCGGGTAATTTCTAAGTTAGGGTTTCTATTGCTGTAAAGAGATCACTACAAACTCCTATAAAGGAAAACACTTAATTGGGGCTAGCTTATAGTTTAGTCCATCATCACCATGGCAGGAGGCAATGGCAGCATGCAGATTGACATGTTGCTGGAGAAGAAGCTGAGAGTTCTACATCCTGGTCTGAAGGCAGCAGAAGTAACTATGTGTCACATGGAAAAAGTACCTTGAGCAATGGAGACCTCAACACCCACCCCATGTGACTCACTGCCTGCTACAAAGCCACACCTATTCCAACAAAGCCACTCCTCCTAATAGTGCCAGTCCCTATGAGGGCCATTTCTTTCAAACCGCCACAGATGGTATAGAAATCTAGTGCAGTAAAATCTTCCTAAAATATATGATCTTAATGAAGTCTCCAAATAATGAGAGAGACAGAGTCTCAAATGGCCATCTCTTAACACAGAACAAGGCTTTCAGTACCAGGATTGGGTTGTATCCAACTCAAGAACTTTAGACTGACAGCTGTGGAACCCGCATGGGACCAGACTAGGCTCTCTGCATATGGGATACAGTTGTGTAGCTTGGTCTGTTTGAAGTCTGTTTTTTTCTAATGAGACAGAGGGGAGGGGATGTGGAGAGAAACAGGGGGGAGTAGGGGTGTCCCTGACTAGGATGTATTATATGAGAAAAGAATCCAGTTATAATAAACGGATGTGTCTTTCTTGACCATCTAAGTCAGTTGAGTATCATCTTCTTGAGCTTTTCATATTGTCATGGCATCTATGAATGTTAGTACTGTCATCTTGTCACAATTATCGGGAAAACAAGCCAAGAAGCATGCCTGTGAAGAAGTGTCTAGGTTAGCTTAGCCTCCACAGGTCTGCAAAGTATTATCCAGGTTAATTGAGAATAGAAGACTCAAATTAACTGAGATCCTGGACTGAATAAAAAGGGGAAACAAGCTTGGTGGGAGCATTTGTCTCTCTCTACATACTGACAGAGTGACCAGCCACCTCATGTCCCTACAACCATACCTGCAGTGACGGACTGATGAACTGTACCTGTCCTTGAATGGAGATACTCACTTCCTTAAGTTGCTTTTGTTTACATAAAAACACAACTCTATCCTCAAAGAGAATAAAGAGATAATTTCCTCTAGAACCAACTGAACTGTCATAGCCTAGGAATGCGGATTTAGGTCATCCCGATCCCAGGTTCCAAAGTAAAAGCAGTTTCATGACGTTTTCATGGTAATAGAACAAAAAATTGAGACATTTCTCAAATATATTCGTAGAAACATCAGTGAAGCTGGCTACAGGACCATCAGGGGTCAGTTAATTTAGTCTATCTCAAAGGTTATGCCTGCAGACCACAAGAGTTACATCACACACAGAGGTCAAAAGGAGTGGCCAATAAGGTGAGCTAATATATACTCCAAGATAAATTGATAAATTGTAATTTGATGCTGTACTTGCAACCGCCCACTCTCTCCAGAATCTTTATAGTTCTATTTGGCTAATCAGATTTGAAGAAGGTTCAGTCTTTTTTCATAATTTGCCTGGCCATTTTGTCATCGTAAGAAACATGTGACTAGTACAATTGTTTTCTGATGATCGTCAGGGAATCTTTCTTTCTCTAGACATGTGTTTTAGGTGTGGGGTGAGTGGTTGGAGTGTGAGAGGTTGAAGGGGATCTCCAACTCATAACTGCAGTTACAGGTCTTAGTGTCATGTTTAGGGAGGACATCAACAGATCAAATATGAATGGAAGCAGTTAAAAGTCTAAGCCATTTGGGTAAAAAGAACATTCCTACAAAGTTACGGAATGCTAGAACATATTAGTACATTTTAGAAAATACCAACTGAACAGAGACCTAAAAATCTGACATGTTGATGTTGTTTGTGAGTATTCTAAATTCAAAGTCTGCCTAGAGTATGAAGAGCCTCTCCTCTACTGAGAAGTGTCTTTTAGTCATCATTGATTTATGAATAGTGAAATACCCCTGAAATGATTTGCCTTTCAAGACATGACACTACATAGTTCCTATAAAGCCAGTCATTCTATATAGACATTTGCAGATGGTTCCCTTAATCTCAAAGTAACAGCTGATTCCTCAAGTGGTAAGCCATGGAGAGAAGTCGTGCAAGTGCAAAGAAAATTAGAAAATGACATGGTACATATGTCAAGTCTCCCTGATTGCACTAATGAGGGAGGGAAAAATAACTTTTAGGTAAATAGTTAATTGTTTTGGAGATTCTTGGTCTAAACAGGGAAATGCCTCTTCAGAACGGCCCTCATCCTCTGAGGATACATCTGCATAAGAGAAGCAGGGCAAGGATGTATGACTCAGAAATTCCGCTCTCTGGAAGTCAGGGCATTTTTCCCTCTAAGCTGGGCTCATGGCCAATGTCGCCACAACCTTAATAGACTTAATGGAACTGTGAGTTGTATGACTTCAGAAGTATAATCATAATGACAAAGTGAAAACAGCATTTCAGTAGATAACTAACATCCTAATATGACATGGATAAATATATATGGGCATTGCATTGGAAAACTAAATTGGCATATATGGGAAGTGTATAGATTTGGTCTCTATAAGAGAAACCACAGAGTAAGGAAAAAGAGAGAACATGTGATGGACAAAGCATAGTCATGTTGGTTTACACCTGTAAACTTAGCAGTCAAGAACCTAAGGCAGGCAGATGCCTAGTTCTAGACAAGCCTGGGGTACATGGTAACACCCTAGTTAAAAATCACAAAACAAAGCAAAATCATCTAAACAAGAAACTGGCTGGGAGACAGCTCAGTAGGTGCTTGTGCAAACACAAGGACCTGAGTTTAAATCTTCAACATCCATGTGAAAGGCCTGGCTTTGTGGCATCTCTATAACTTATCGAAGGGGACAGAGAAAAGAGGATTCTGGAGACTTTCTGGCCAAGCAGTTCACCTGAAATTGGTTGCAAATCCAAAATTCAGTGAGAGACCTTGTCTCATAAAAGAAAGTGGACAATGACAGGGACATGCAGTCAACCTCTGGCCTAGACAGCACAAGTAGTGTCCTGGCATGCACACACACACACACACAGACACAGAGAATATGTGTGTGTGTGTGTGTGTGTGTGTGTGTGTGAGAGAGAGAGAGAGAGAGAGAGAGAGAGAGAGAGAGAGAAGAGAGAGAGAGAGAGAGAGAGAGAGAGAGCGCTAATGAAATGAGTGGTAGAATTTACAAAGCTGGTCCTGAAGACCCTACTAAGGTTTCTTCGGCGATGCTTGAGACTAATTCCTGATGCACTGCCATGTCTTCCTGACATGGACTAGACTTGACACTTTTAATCTTGCATTTTGATTGAGTGAGTTTTAGATACTTTTTTCCTTAGATAATTATATTTGGTCTCATTCAAACTCATATCTGCAAGGAGAATACAAGCCTTAGCTGAAAACATCAGGTATGTTTGAGTGACTTCGTTTTCTTATACGGATTATCTATACACAAGGTCTTGTTTGAAACTCCAACACTTCATTCATATAAGCTGTGTGTGTGTGTGTGTGTGTGTGTGTGTGTGTGTGTGTGTGTGTGTGTGTGTGTGGTGTGTGTTTATGTCTTGTCTTTAATCTCATATAGGAGTGGTGTGGCCACATTAAATTGTTCTTCTGGTAGCCAGTGATTAACCTTAAAGATCAGAATATAAATGCAATTTTCTGATCTTATGTTGAAAGTGGAAAGAATACTTCTCAACAGATTTTTAAGTTCAGTAATGATAAGAAACTGTTGCCTACCCTGTTGGTAATTAAATTTAAATGAATCAACTTATAAGTACAAATTTAAATCCTTGTTCTTTCCACATAAAGTCCCATACATATTCATATTTAATTTATAAATACATTTGAAAATGACTCTCAGCCCCTGGCATTAACTATTTCCTAGTTTCCTATGATGATCCTAGAGAACATCTTCCATGAGTCATTGTTGTAAAACACAATGTTGAAGAGAGTCTATAAAATTCTTTGGTTAAATCCCCAAACCAATTAAATCTATTTCCACCTTCAGCCCATATGGTTCCACTAAAGTTATTCACTTTTCTCTTCAGTAGCTTAGCATCAAAACTTCACTTTAAAGTAGGAGAAAAGTACAATCTAGATAAACAAAGTCAGTAAAATCTGTAGGACCCTCATCTCCTCTGACAGGTTTTAGGAATCAACCAGAAGTACAGAATAGAATATAGACTTGAAGGATTTATTTTCTTGAAAGAACATATTAGCTAATTGTCATTTTGGAAACCCATGCAAATTCTATCATCTGGCTACAAGAAAGTATTCTAATTGGCAAGTAGGGAAGAATTTTTGGGAGTCATTTATTACTATTTTCTGGTTAAAACAATTCTGTGTTTGTTCTCTAATATAACTCCAAGAAGGAAGGCACACTAAATTACAAACCACAGTGGTTCAGGTCATGACTCAGTATCCTTCCAGATGCAGTTATGTCTACATTTCACCCACCTATATCTTTATCTCCATCTTTCTATCTCTATCTCCAGCTGTTTGGATCTCTTGCTTCTGCTTTTATACCCATCTCTATCCCACTTCCAATCTATTTCTCTCTCTCTCTCTCTCCTTTTTTTTTTTTTTTTTTTTTTTTTTTTTGCTTCTGATTAGGTTTGTTCTCTTCTAAAAATGAAGTTCCTCCAGGTGGCCAGAAAAATGACAACCAGTACTAACAGAGATACATGATGTCAACAACATGATTTCGGGTACACTCAATTTGATTATTTATATTTATCTACCAAATTCATGAGGTTATAGATAAAAAACTAGAAAACCAGGATATATAAATGTAAATGGGATAAAATTGGATTTGCTTAGTTTCCTTTTCAAACCTGCCTCCTATTGCTGGACATACTTGTTATTTGCTATTCATTTGTGCCATCTTATGAACCATGCATGACTAGCCCACAAAAGTTGTGTGTTTTACCAAAAACAATTCATGTCTTTTTTTAATTATCCCCTTTCCCACTTCTCCTAATAATTTCATTTTTTCTTTTTGTATATATTTGATACAATCAGTTCTCTCCTTTTTCAAAAGTACTGTTTGCTAAAACAAACAAAAATGTAATCAAGACTGACATTCTCAGTTTGCCAACATCTTTGGTTCCATTATGCAGATTGTGATATATTACAGCCTCATTGTTCATTCATATACTTATTATTTATATCCTAATTCCTTCTTTAGCCCAAGGGTTTTCCAAGAAGTATCATTAAGTTTCAAAGCAAGTGTTTCAGGGCTAGGAATGTGGTTCCCTAGTATGCAGCACTCACCTAGTGTGTTTGAGGGCTTGAGTTTGATCCCCAGAACCACCAATAAATGAATGACTCTCTTCTATCTCACATGTAATATGAAATTATTTTAAAAACAAAAAATAACATGGCCATATTTTAATTAAGTTTAAATTTTCTTGTACTGTGTTATAAATATTTTGTCTATGAGGGTTCTTTAGAATTTGGTACAAATTCAAACATGACTTTCTGGCTTTTAGTTCAAAAAGTTGAGACTTAATACTCACTCTCTTTCTCATGTACACATAATCAAAGTAATTCAGTCTTAAAAGCCAGTTACACCACTTTTACTGTTGCTTACTACTGAGTTTTGGAAAGCAAAATGCTATTTCTCATTACTGTTGTCAAAGTTGTTCTTTGCATTTTGACAACTTTATATAACATTTAAAATCTGTTTATTAGCCATTACTATTTGGTAGGCTGATCCATCCATATTAGTTCTCCTAAACAGTGACTATGCTCCACCGTTTGCATTCTACTGGATATAAATATTGTTCTGCTTCATTCTACTGTCCCTTATCTGGCAAGTATTTTTAACCTCACAGTTTTCAAATTTTTTGTTGTTGTTGTTTTTTATCATCTTGTGATCCTTGTGAACATTTTTGAAATAATCAATGATTAAGTTTTAAAAGTTTTTTGTTTTTTCTATTTGTTCCATTTTCTATGTGCAGTTTTCATCAGCATTGCAATAATTTATTGTACAGTTAGAAACCTCAAATTTGCTTCTCTGCACATGTAAGCATTTATTACAGGATTGTACAATCAGTTCCCATGCAAGGAAGATGATCTGTATTACCAGTCAGGATGCAAGAGAATACCTATGGTTGATCTAAGTTTAAGAGCTTTTATTGCTCATGGAATCTCTCTCTCTCTCTCTCTCTCTCCCTCTCTCTGTTTTTCTCTTACCCACTGCCCCCAAAATGTCCATGTTTCAGAAAAAGCATGGAAAAGAGAAGACAGCTATCTCATCCATCTGATTTTTTTCCTCTCATTACATCGTTTCATTCTCCTTCTCTACTGTTTTCCAGTGTGAAAGAATAGCTTTGTTATTTTCAAATATTTCTTTAATTTCTGCTCAATATTATTTCTTTTATCTCAATTCACCTCAGTTACTGCTTTTAGCCAATACTGTGTGTGTGAATGTAAGTATGTATACATGTATACATGGCATATGGTGTACGGTGTAAATACTTCTATTTTATCCTTAGTCAACATTGCTAGAAACAAGAGCACAGAAGGACTAGAACTAGGCTGCTTCAGTGTAAGTAGAGCTTGGGGTCTACCTTAGTTTCCCTCTGTTTTTCCTACAGTGACACCCTTCATAATGAAGTGAGTCTTCGATCTCTGTGGGATCAGGGGTAAGTATGAAGTGCTTAATCAGAGTTTGTGGGTCCTCTTAACAGCTGGATTTGAGCGCTTCTTGTTCTTCATGTCTTTTGTTGTGTGTTCCCCTCATGTCTCTGCTTGCTCTCTTCTTAGGCTCAAGATATCTTAGCAAACTGCTTCTTGTCTTAAATATAGATGAATTTTTCCTTTCTCTTGCTATCGTGGAAAGGTACATGCACCAACACACACATACACACACACACACACATACACACACACTTGCAGACTCTCAAAGTGAAGGAGTATAACACTCATTTCCTACATTACTTGTTGCTTACCTATTTTCTAAACCCTCCATTTTCTATGAATCTCCATGTGTAAAGATCAGAAAGAATCACCTGTCCCCCCAGAAGTGACTCTATCAGATCTTTCTGGTTTTGTTCAAAATGTCTCTTGACAGTATAAGTAGAGGACATAGCTCTTTGTTTCTATCTCCAGACTTTTCCCTTGACAGCAGGAATCTCTTCCCTACTGTCTCCCAGTGAAGTGGGAGGAGTTTAGAAAGGACAAGAAAATGGTCACATAAATTAGTGTTTTGAACCATCACCCTACCAAATACTCCATACGCCATCTTACCACATGGTTATAGTCTCTGGAGTGAGAGTGAGAACATGGCTTTCACTCTGAGTCTGATGCCACTAGGATCATGAACTTGGACTTGTCTGCTGAACTGTAGCCACATCACAAGAGCTGAGACAGTCATTTGAGGAGGCTGGCTGGAAGATTCAATAAAAGTTGAGACTATCAGTGGGAAAATTAATGGAAGAAATATTATCATCCTTGGTCTAGCTCTTAGACACACAGGTGCAATGTAAGGCACGTCACTAAAACTCTGACAACAAATAGCAATGATGTCTGTTACAGGCAGCTTCCCATTGCCTTTTCCACCTACTGCAAGAGTGAATTCCTTACTTAGGCTTGGCAGAGAGAAGTTCCAAAGGGCCACACCCTAGATGTCTAACACTTGCAACTAACAAACATTCAGCTCCGGGCTTTGTGGGAGATAGATTTCCACAGCTAGGGAAGATGACTTTTCATCTAGGCATCAAGTTCTGACTACCTCATTTAGACTTCTTGCTGATGACTAGACAAATAATTCTTTATGAGGTGACAGCTAAACATTAGCCACCTTTAGGCTGCGGAAATCTCAGTTCCTTCAGAAACACTGTGTGTTATCCACTTCACACAATGACACTTAAGTGAGGCCATTATTTTATGCATCCATAGAGTGCATTGACCCTTGAAGCAATGAATTTGGGGCTATGAATGGAAATGTTCCAAGTCTCGTGACTAGAAAACTCATGCAACAAAGTGCAGCTTGGAAATTTGAAGAGAAAAGTCCACTTCTGCTTCTAAAATGATCAGTTGTGAAGAAGGACGCATCCCACAGTAACTAGGAAACGATTAAGTCAATTGGAAGACACACCTAAGGATTTTTTACTGTGCTGCTCATAATGAATTATTTTTATGACGGAAAAATGTTACAAGCTTTTTATCTCTGGTGCATACTTTAAATGAGAATATTTGTGACAATATTGCCATGGAGTGATGGCCTCAGAATTAGCCCTTATGGTTCTACTGTTTATTCTTCGATAAAACTTTTAAAAATCCACTTGAGTGTGGATTTAAACAACTTTTCTTCATGAAATGCATTTTTCAGATTCGTGTGTCAATTATCAAGCTTTGGAATAATTCATCGAGGTTTCTAAAAAAAAATGTCTAATCTGAAGGCCAAGTAAGAACTATAACTCAAGTGAAGATCATTTCTATTTTTAAAAGCCCAAAACTTCTACAGTTAATACTAACAGGCAAATAGTAAAAACTGAAAATTTGTCATATGCAACTACATAAAAGGCATAAGTGTTATCTCAGAGGAATAGAAGGAAATGTCAAATATTTTAGAACTGTTTCACTACAGTCTTAAATAGCAATATTGGAAGTAGATCAAATCATACCTGCCCTGTCAAAAAATTTCTATAAACAGGAAAAATTAATAGCACACAATTGGCAATAGCAGTTAGTGCTTTGATATGCCTAGAAGGTCTGAAGAGCCAAAATAAACACCAGACTGTCCCCAAAGCACCTCAGTTACTACAAAGAAAGTGAAGCCACTTCTGTCACAGTTTGGAACTGGACGAGAGAAAATACTAAGTCATTTTCATTTGAAACAATGAAAAAAAAATATTTGTTGTCATTGTGCTGGTCAGAAGGTACTTTTAAAGAGATTCATAGGTAGCAGATACCAAAGTCTGGGTTTACAATGATAATTGCCATCTCTTTTCTCATGAGACAGGCATGTAAATTATTGCAAGGAGGCATTATGTGAAGAATTAAAGTTTCATTAAATGTGGCAAAAATTTAAGCAAGGATTAGAAACTCTTTCTAGAGGGTTTACATAAAGTGGGTGTGGTATTGGCAGCATTTTAGCTAGTTTTTGAAGCATGAGCAGGACTCAGAAGGGTGTAGAAGCATGAAGCAGAACCCATCAGAAAGAAGGGCTAGCTAGCACAGACAAGACCTGGGAACATCCCTCCTCCTAAGCCCACCAAAATGCCCAAGACATCAGGCTGAAGGATGGATGTATGAGAAGTAGAGCTCTGATGAGGTCATAGAATAATCTTATAGAAGTTTTATTAAGCCATTTAAATAATTTTGAATGTTTTCTGGAAGCACCTATCACCATATAATGGGAGACTTAAGAGTTTCTTTTGCTGATGAGTAAGAAGACTCAGCTAGGGCAAGAGAAACAAGACAATTTTGGAAAGAAATCCTAAGTATTCAGGGAGAATTTACATCCAATAAGAACCGTAGGTGTCCTCCAGAGCTTGGGCCTCAGCAACACCCAACTCATTATATGAGTGGGAAGACGGGGTTATACTTTGGAATCAGTCCTGAGGTAAGTGATTAGCAGAGCACAGGCCATGCTGACAAAGCAGGACTGACAACACACTGGCAATCAGCAAACATTCGGTGACATGGCAAACCAGAGTTCAAAGAAACATGGCTGCCCATAGGCAGAGCTGAAATTAAACATAGGATCTAAAGTAGTAAGGCATGCTATGTCACTTAGTAGAGTAGAATATTATAATGTCTCTGTAATGGTAAACAATAATAAAATAAAAATGTTAAATAATTATGCTCCTACAACCTCTTTTATCTTTTACAGCTCTTGTAAATCTCAAATTTTCTACTTGTTTTTTCAGACAGATATCCTTATGTTGCTCTCTGGTTAGTCTGTAAATAACAGAGATCTACTTGTCCCTTCCTCCTGGGTACATGGTACATCATGTGCAGCCCCAATTTCTTAATAGCCTTATTTTACATTTCATTTTAAAAGTTTTTTTAAAGCAGATATTATTTACTTATTAGAGTTCCAACAATACAAGTTTTCAAAGGTTCTTTAGAAGTAGCTTGGGATCTCATATAAGAGAATAAAGCTCAAATTTAAATGGACCTCTAACTAACGTGAAGTTACATTGTCTCTGAGAAGCTGCAGCCTGAAGATGACAGGAACCAACAGCCTTGAAGTGCTCATCACAGGTCCTACAGGGAGCCTATGTACTTTGAGGAAAGCTGGCTTCCTCACTATGCCAGACAGGCAGCTCAGGCCTAAGTCCACCTGGCTATGACTACTAGAAAGTATATATACAATATATACATTCAGGTTATGAGTCTGGGGCAGCTATTTGAAAATGTATCTGTGAAAGGAGTATTCTCCTCCAAACAAATAGCGACTTTATCTCTCCCTTGGGTGATACTGGAAAAACTACAACCAATTTCCTGACAAGTTCTGTGTTAACTAGGGCCAGAGGCATCTGGGCATATGCAAAACTGTTCCTCTCATCAGGGATCAGGTCAAGCTACTTCTGCAGTCAGTCTGCACTTCTTTAGTTGCTTTAAAATTGGCTTTCTATATCTCAGAGCTGAAGCCATCATATGGTGGTTTCAATGAGAACGGATCATAAATTCATATTGTTTGAATGTTTGGTGCCTAATTAGTAAAAGTGTTTGGGCAAAATTAGGATGTATGGCCTAGCTGAAGAAGGTGTGTGACTTGGAGTGGACTTAGCTAAAGCCCACAACAGGTACGCTCTCTATCTTCTCTCTTTACTTCCTCTCCTCTCTCTCTCTCTCTCTCTCTCTCTCTCTCTCTCTCTCTCTTCCCAACTTGAGGATGAGATAAATGCAAGATCTCAACTATTTTTCTAGCACAATGCCATGCTCCTGGACATGCTAACTAACCCGCCCTTTGAAGCTGTGAACAGCTTTCTTTTATTGGATTCATTACTTTATGGTTTGCCTTGCTCGTGGTGCTTCATCACATCAGTAGAACAGTAATGAAGTCAGATCCCACCAGGATGCTGAGGCAAAGATAGAAGGCAGCATCACAGAAGAGCAGCAAATGGGGATTAAGAGAAGAGTCTTGGAGACTCACTGCCAGGGCTGGTTTTCATCCCACACCCCCATATACACATTTGACCTGAGGGAGACACTTAGGCAGCCATGATTACTTTTATCATCTATAAAATGTGGACAATAATGCTTATTTCACATTGTTTGACATTAGAAGCAATGAATCAATAAAAATGAATTGATATGCAAAATATGCTTAAAACAGTGTCTTGCACATTGTTCCTGCCCTTCATTATAGCCCTAAAAATTAAACCATACATTTATCACTACAATATACAAGTATATGGGAGATTATATATGCAGATATCAGTGCACAGTCACAGCATGATGAAATCTTAGTCAAGTATAGACTGCCAATGGATCCAGGACTGAACCTAAAATCTTTGGAATATTCAATCATTTAGTAATGGTTAAATCCTTCTTATATAAAAACACTGTGTATATATATGCTTATTTATTTATATATATATAAAATACTGTATATATATATATATATATATATATATATACATTTATTTAGTAAATTCTCCAGTGAGTTTCTTCTCTCCTTTCACTGTGTAGGGCTTGGGGGAAATGCCTTTATCCACTGTCTCAGTGTTTTATTACTGTAAAGAGACACTGTGACCATGTCAACTCTTATAAAGGAAAACATTTAATTGGATATCAGAGGTTGAACAGCAGCATGCAGACACACATGGTGCTGGAGATGGAGCTGGAGTGTCCTACATTTGCATCTTCAAACAGCAAGAAGTGATAGTGGTACACTGGCAAGGCTTGAGTGTCTGAGGGCTCAAAGCTCACCCCCAGTGATACACGCCCCACAACCATGCCATGCCTACTCCAACAAGGCCCTACCTCCTAATAGTGCCACTCCTCATGGGCCAAGCATTAAAGCATGTGTATCCTTAGGGGCCATACCAAATCAAACCACCACACTCACTAAGCCATCTTTCTAGCCCAAATGTAAAGTGAGAGTAAGTGACTGAGTATCTAATACTAAATCTGTATTGACCTCAGTGTATATGTAGGTTGTGTACCAAGTCTAAATCCATATCACCATGTAAGAACCTGAGGATGGAGAGAGGAATGCTCTGAAATTCAACGTTCACAGCATGATAGAGCATACTCACAAACGCCTAGTAGCTGTGATGGCCTGTACAAGATCTGCAAAAGATTAAACCAGTCAAAATCCAAGTGTGAATGCAGCAGAGCCTTATGAGGCCTGAGCTACTGGTAGTTTATGGCATCTAGGGAAAGAAGAATCATTTTTCTTTTAAGTGGTGGCCAGTCACTAACTGGTATGTTGCTCATGCTGCAGTGTATGGTCCTATGCCCATGGGCACACAGACATATGTAATTGGACTCTGTGGGACAAAAAAAAATTATACGTGAATTTAAGAAGGGGTGTAATGAGGAGATCTGAAGAGAGTTGTAGGGGAAAATTATCATCATATATCTTATACACATATAAAATTATTAAATAATAAATTTAAAGTATATTAAAAATTAAACAAAATACAGTGAGATACATGTTTTTTTAAACTCTTGGATTACACTGAAAAACAAAAGATACAGTCTTGATTCACATGACATCCCTACTGGAGTGGCCATCTCAGATCTATAACTAAGCATGCTCAGTAAAGGTCAGAGTCTGACTCTGAAAAAAGGAATACAAGGAATCCAAACTGCAAGACACTGTAATGCATGCTATAACAATGCAGTAAAACATGCATTAAAAGGATCAAGAAAAAAACTAGGGATTAAAGAGAAAGGGATAAAAAATATGACCTGTGTGCCTGCAAGGTACACAAGGTGACTCAGGGTGACCCTGTCTGTAGGCAAAATCAACAGCAGAACCAGCAGCGTTTACACCCCACAGGACCATGTGATCAGGGCTAACAAGTTCAGACCTGTTGTGATAAGGACCAAGAAGGAAATATCAAAGAATGTTGATCCAAAAGAACTTGTGTGAAAACATGAGAGCCTGGGGCATTTACAGATGGTACATACAGAGAGGGGCAAAGTAATGAAGGTGTGTTGAAGAGGATAAAATGGATACTAAAGCCACTTTCTTAAACTGAAATTCTTTAAATGAATCCACAACACTAGAAAACACTCAATTTACCTCCTTAAAGGTTTTTATAATTAGATTTATTTTAGCTATTTAGCTACAAACACATTTTAAATTTATTTGCTGAGAATCTCATGCATGTATATATTTTGTTCATATTCAACTCTCTTTTCCTCTGCCCCACACTCTCCTCCCAGCTTTATAACTCCCTTTTTGTTTTTTTTATAACTCAATAACTGCTACCTGTATGGCAGTATTGGCATAGTTGAGCATGGTCAACCAACCAGTGACCATACTCCTGAAGAAAATTAACTCTTCCTTGCCCAGTAGATAACAACTGCCAATGACTCCTCAGCGAGGGCTCTGGTCTCTTGAGCCCTCCTCCATCCATGCTGGGACATAGACTGGCATGATCTTGTACAGGCAAGTACAGCTCCTATGAGTTCATGAGGGCGGCAGGCTTGTAATGTCCAGAAGGCACTGTGTTGCAACATTCTTCTCCATGCTCTGGCTTGTATAACCTTTCTACTTTCTCATTGGTGGTGTTCCCTACCCCTTGAACTTAAAGAGTTCTGAAAGAAAATAAAGAGCAAAACAGCATTGCAAACCACTAGAGCCTACTGATTCACTTTGATCCTGAAAAGCAATGCTCCATTAAAAATGACTATGGTGTTTAGTTTATAAAAAAAAGATTAGACAATATTGTTGATATGACCATAGCAAGTAATACTTTGGATCTCACAGCATTGCCCTTGCTTTATATCCAGACATTTGGAAGGGGTTCAAATATCACCTAGTCTAATATTTATGCATGAAATCATGTACTCTGAGAGTTAGTGGATGTCAAGGGTCATCTAGTACAGTGCTCAGATCAGAACATGAGACAATGCTTCCTACAACATCTAACGCTATTTGACAAGCCTCCTTCCTTAGTCATCCAGCAGATTCTCGTGAGAGCACAAACAGTGTGCAGGGTGATATAGTGAGGGCTGGAGAGATGTGGAAATTAGCCAAGCATACTTTCTTTCATGGAACTTACTTTTTCAAAACACTGATTGCCTAGCAGTGAACAAGTTAGTCTGCTGTTTCTTCCACATTATAATCATGTCCCCTCCCCCAACACCAAAACTGCACACCATCCTTCTGGCCAAATATGTCAAAATAAGTTCTGGAATGTCGTCCACCAGCCCTCTGGGAGCAACATGAGCTCTATTTATAAACAAGCCTAATTCCCAAAGCCTGAGTTATTCTTTGATATTTACCCCTTATCTCACTCTTTCTGACTTATTGTTTATATTTTCAAAATCCCTTTTATCCACCAAAAATAATAACCTTGGTCAAAAACCTTCTCCTTTGGCTGGTGAGATGGCTCAGAGGAAAAGGAGCTTGCCACCAACGCTGACTATCCAAGTTTAATGTTTAGAACCCACATAGTGGAAAAAAAAAAAACCTCTCCAAATTGTCCTCCAACCTGCACACAGGCACCATGGCACACAGGGTGCCTCCATACACAAAATAAACAAATGAATAAATGTAATAATTTTAAAAGAATTATACTTGTCATTTTAAATACCTCATCTTATTACTAGCTCTACCATCGTGTTTAATGTGTAATGAGCACTTCTAAAGCCTTTACTTTCCACTATGTGTGTCTATGTATGTGGGTATGTGTAAGTAGTATGAGTGAAGTTGCCTGCAGAGACCAGAAGAGGGCACCAGACTTCCTGGAGTTAAAGTTATAGTATGAGCCACTTGATATAGGAAACTAAACTTGAATCTATACCCTTAACCATTAGGCACTTCAAAAATACATATATGTTAACTCAATTAATTTATAAAATTATTGAGTAGGCACTCCTTTTAGTCTCATTTTACAAATTAATAAACTGAGGCATGGAAAGGTTCAAAGGTTAAGACAAGGTCATGCTATCATCTAGAAATGGGAATTAAATTTGGACTTTCACAATAGACAGCAATTCTAATTTTCCTTAGCAGCATTCCTTCCCTCCAACCCATCCGCCTCTTTTTTTGCCTAAATATGCAGTTCTTTTAAAGAATCATCATTGTTAAAAATTTGCCACTCCCTTCAGGTTCAATGTCAGAAGAAAATGTTGAGAAAAATTAGCCTGAAGCTATTTTCATACAGAAATTCACTTCTTGCTACACCAGCAATTGAAACCAGGGTGTTGTGTATGATAGGTAAGCACTATCTACTCAGCTAAAGACCAGGGAAGTGTATGTATGTTTGTGTTGGGGGGGGTTGTATGTGTATGTATTGTGTGTGTGCTGTGAGTGGTGCATAGGTATGTGTATAAGTGTGATGTGTATGTTTGTGGTGCAGTGCGTGTGTGTGTGTGTGTGTGTGTGTGTGTGTGTGATATGTGTATATGTGTTTGGTGTGGTGTATCTGTGCTGTGTGTGTCTGTGTGGTGTATCTGTGTGTGCGTGTGATATGTGTATATGTGGAGTGTGTGTGGTATGTATGTGTGTGCTATGTGTGTATGTGGAGTGTGTGTGTATGTATATGTTTATGTTCACTTTTGAGATGTAGTTTCACTAAGTTGCTTAGGCTACCCTTAAATTCCCTACAGCCTTCGCAAAACTCAAACTTGCAAACCCTTGTACCTCAGCTTGCCAAGTGGCTTAGAAGTTTTGTTCTAAATAGAGATAATGACTGATCATTCTGATTTCTGTTTACAGTTAACTTCCTCAGAATCTTCCAATAGGCAGTAGTGTAAGATTCACAATATCTTTTACAATTCACATATCAATATGCTCATTCAGTGCATAACTGCCAAAAGAAAAAAAAAACCTTTAAGTAATGAAAAAAAATAGAATTCACAGAACAGAACTGCTCCTCCACGTAGGGTGAAAACAACACCTCACTGGAGAACAGCAAGATACAAGATTTTAGAAACACAGGAATCACATCCTTTTACAAAAATACTTTTCCAGTTCTTTTGCAAAGGTTGGGCCCTGTACTGTTTCTGCCATGGGCAGGTAACCATCCAGTTACTCTCCAAGGTGAGCAGGTAGGCAGGTATGTTCCTCCACAGAGCTCCAGAAGGCTGAAGGACAATGAAAATAGCACTCCTGCCTCCTGACAGGTTTACAAACATTCACCTTCACTTGTTCTGAAGACAAGCAGAGTTCCAGGATCCGAACAACAGGAATTCCCTTCAGACTTTCCTCTGTCTCCATGATTAATGTATCACAGGCAATGGGTATTTTAATGAGAACAAATCTACATCATTTACTTGAAGCCAAGGAAATGGTACGATCTTTGTCCTACTTATGTTTCTGACTATTAGCATCTTTTAAAATATAGTCTTATAAATTTGTATTAACTTATCTTTATTAATGTATTTATGGATCTGTTTGAATGTTCTATTTATGTTTTATAAAGAGTATGCACACCTATAATGTCATGCTTGTCTTTGTTAAGAAAAACAGGTGTTATAGAAGCTCCCCTCTTACAGTGCCAATCTGGGGGAGATTTAAATAGCTTGTCAACCTTATGCATTTCCATACAGGGCTAAAGCACATTTGATGGTGGCAAGAGAAGCTCAATTATTTGAAAAATTAGCAGTGTGATGTAATGAGATAAAGGGGAAAATAGATAGGAACATTAAATGAGGGTGGGAATGGGAAGGCAGGGTAAAGGAGGCAGCATGAGAACAGCTAACACTGAAGGTCTTTTTAAAAGCTATATGGAAACCTATTACCATAGATGCTTCCTACTATATACATGATTAAAGTATATATACATATATATATACATATATATATATATATGTAGAAGTAGAGTTACCATACAATAGAGGAAATAATGCCCCTGCTGGGCATCTTATGCTGCTCCCTACCAAGAATGGGTAAGAGTTCCCCAAATATTACAGACTATTGCCTGTTGCCTATGGAATTGACTGCTCACCTAAATGTAAGGCCTCATTGCTAAATGCATCACTTACTTATGGTATCAAACATAGAGAAATTGAGCTGATGCCCAACTAGAAGCCCCCCCACACACACACACTGGCATTCATGGTACTAAAAGGCAGTATTCATGCTACTAGAGGAGAAAAGGAAGCATCCATGTCACCTAGCTATGAACTCTGTGACCTACAATAGTGACCTACCTACTACTATGCTAGGTAGTACAACCCTAGCATAAATGTTATGGGAGCAACAAGAGCATTTGTTTGGACTAAAGCCTGCTCCATAAGATGGAACATATACCTGATTCTTCCAAAGTGACCAAGGACCTTAGACAATGAAGATCATAGGCCTCAGAAGAAAGCTTACTACTAATATTACACTAAATAAATACAATAAAATGATTAATGACTCTGCTGTACCCATAGATCAGTGCATTGTTCAGTTATCATGAGAAGATTTTCTTACAGCATATGGTAATTAATACAGAGACCCACAAATTGAATAATACACAGAGTTAGCTTGGCCTTTATCACACTCCTCCCCCTTGAGCCATAGGAATCTTTACAGAAGAGGAGGTGAAAAGATCGTAAGAGCCAGAATTGTTGATGACTCCAAGGCAACAGCATCATCCAGACATAACAGTGCTGATTCACATATGAACTCACAGAGACTGTGACAACATGTACAAAACCTCCACAAGTACAAGCCAGACAGATCTGAGCATCGACAAAAGGACCGGGGGACAAAGTCCCATTCCTAGAAAAGCTATTTGCAATTGATAGCTGATGGGAAGGGAAAAATCAATTTTCCCCAATGGACTGTCACTGGGCATATCAGCCCCAGTCAGGACAAGTCCTATCCCCAGTGGTTGGTTAACACAAAAGAGATCTATGCTTTTGTTTGTTTTGTTTTTAGTATTTTTTGTTTAATGCCTATTTTGAGTCTGAATATTGTTTTTTTATCATTTTATTTTTTATAAAAGAAAAAAAAAAAACATGTATTTGGGTGGATAGAGAGGTAGGAAATACCTGGGAAGAGACCTAGGAAAGGAAAGAACATGAAAAATATATTATATGAGAACAAATTTGAAGCCAATACATTTTAAAAAGATATCTACATCTATTTTGTAGGCTTATGAACAAAATAGTTCACTATGACTTTTTCACAAAATAACACTCTTATTATTTTTTAAAAATAAGCTAGAAAAAAAAACATATGAAGCAATGTAAGAACATGCAGCAGTACATTATAACCCAATGCAAAACCAGAAATGAATGCATGCCAATAAAAACATGAACTCTAAATAAAAGAAAATATACTTATCTAATAAAACTGTCTATGTAGATTAGGGGACTTTAATAAGTGTACACACATGCTTACCATGAGACACTCAAACACAAGTCACCTTTAAATAGAAAATAAATATTTTTTTAAAAGTCATAGTTTGAAAGATTGTAAAATGTGAGTGGGAATAGGGCCCTGGACAGGCCAGGAAAGAGGTGTGGGCCAGACTGAGGAAGGTGCTCTGTTTTTTCAGAAGCTGGAAATTTGAAAGGAAGTTTGGAATCTGACAGAGATGAAAGAAGAATGGAATAGAAATACTTTCCCACAAACACTCCGAATCAGGAATGTATGTGACTAAGTCATGACACACAACTGAAGTTTGTGATGAGTCTAAAAAGATGTGAGCAATTTCTCTGTATGTTTTCTTTTCTGTATTTCTGTTCAGGAAAGAGTAATAAACCCCTTGGGGAGGGTGACAGTATTTGGAATGCTTCCCACCTAGAATACTAGCTATTCTTCTGCTGTCCTGATTCCTCTGTAATTAACATCTGGTTGCTTTCCTCACTCCCTGTAAGACTGTGAACAAGTCACCCAGATTTTCTGTCTTTTTTTCTCAGCTATAGAATGAAGATTCCATTAACATCAATAAAGTGTTATCAATATGAAATGAGGTTATATACATAAGATGCTAATGCATGAGCTAGAATATATTATTTCACAGTGAGTGGGAGTTTATAATAAACCCATAACTGAATTTTTTCTTTCACAATATTTTTAAGCCCTAGACCCATTTAATATGTAATCTTTGTATTTTTGTCCTAATATCATCAGCCCTATTTGCTTAAAATACTACCCAAAATTGGTCCTGAACCTGCCTAACTATTGCCTATCTAATGTAAATGAAATGGCTTCATGCTAAAAACGTATCCTCAGTGTGATATGAACTTCCCTCAATACAATGAAGTAAGCACCTTCTTTCTATTTGGACATTATTAGAAAAGATACAATCACATGTAGGAGAACAGAACATCAAGCGACTGTCTTTTGCATTCATGAATCTATTTTCTCTTGTCAGTTAGCTGGTACTAGACAATATTCAGGGGCACAGCTGGGAAGTGTGTGTTTGGTATAGAAACAAAAGCACATGGCCACCAAGAGTGGCAGGTCTGAAGAGCAAGTCACAGAAAGAATAGACTAATTGCCCCAAACTCCATCTGACAGAATTTCCCACAGTCCAGTCCCATTCAGACTTCAAGTGACTAAAGTATGAAGAATACATAAGTAAATAATTTTGTCATGTGTATAAAGTTTTATGTACTAATGACATGTGGATTTCATAGGGTGAATAAAAACATTACAGGAAGGTGTTCTTGCATCCAGATGAATTCTGTCTTAGTATACATAGTTACATGTGAAAATAATGTGCTTCTCTTCGTCACAGCAAAAATCATGGTAAAGACAGTGCATCTAAATAAAAAGATGCTGTGCCTTTGAAAAAATCACACTGAAACAAGAAGACTTAACTTCAGCTTTGTGTCAAGGGAACTCATGAGGAACTTTTTTCAAATGTTGGAAACACAATAAAAGGAATTAGGGCTGCCTTTCTATACATCACAATAACAACCTGAACCAGAACACCTACCATACAAAGCCAAAAGTAAAGACAGTTCTTGTGTTTAAGACACGCAAAGAAACGGAGAATAGTCCTGTTTGAACACTCCCTAACATTTTCTAATTAAAGGTAGGATTAGAATGGATACAAATGGCCAATAATTTTTTCCTAGTTCTATGAATGACTTTGTGATGACCATCCATACAGAGCTCTGTTAGCTTAGATGAGGTTGTGCCTGCTACTTTAAATACAATAGCCTTTGCATCAGTGCCTTCACGGGAGACAGACGTCCACTCTCAGGGCACATCCTACTCTCCTCACTGTTCCAGCTCAGTTGAATTATCATCTACTCCACTTAATCCTCTTGACTCTCTCTCGCTTCCCCATGGCTCGTCTTCCTCAAGATCCTACTACTCTGCCCCAGTGACACCTAGCAAAGATTCACCCAGCTCTTGCAGCCTCCCACTTCCCCTCCTTTTTCCTCCTCCAATTAGATGGACATCTTTACCACTCCTGCTGCCTGGGGAGCTTGGTTCAGGCCAATATCACTGCAGGCTCGGGTGGCCATTTGGCCTCCTCTCTACACTGCTGTCTGTATGGTCTTCCCAAGAATAAATACTTCATTGAGTTATTTATCTATCTAAAATACCTCAGAAACACCATCTTACATATATTATGGAAGTTGTTTTCTTAAAAAATAACAAAGTAACAAATATTAGTAAAGATGTGAGATACACAAACTTATATGTACTGTTGATAAGATTGTTTTTAAAAAGTGTGACTATGATGGGAAACGATATGGTGGCTCCTCTAAAACTTTAAAATGGTTATCATGTATTATAGATAGTAATCCTTCTGGCTGTGTATTATTTTTTTCTGTCACTGTAACTAAAATACCTGACAGAAGCAGCCTGAAGAAGGAAAAGATTATTTTTATTCACAACCCTAAAACAATTTCAGTTCAGTATGGTGGGGAGGGCAAGACAGAGTCAATGGTGGCAGAAACACGTAGCTGAGCCTCCCCAAGTCACAGCAGAACAGGAAGCAGAGAGCACAATCTGGGAACAAAGATGGGTTTAATCTTCAAAGATTCAACCCCAGTGAAGCACATCACTAGACAGTTCCTAGGTCTTTAAAGGGTCTTCAATATTACACCACAGACTAGAGTCTAGAATTGAAGATATGAATGTCTGCATATCATTTCCAATTAAAACTGTAAGTTTTCCCCTAAGAAGAAAACAAACTAACAAAGATGTATGTTCAAAAGTACGAAAAGAAGGATCTCTAAGAGATATGTACTCCCAGGGGCTGGGAGAAGCTCCGTGGGTCAGAACACAGGCTGTACTAACAAGAGTTAGAATGCCCAGGACTTATATAAAAGTTGAATATGACACACTTCTGTTCCTGCAGTTTTGGGGAATGGAGATCGACAATACCAGGATGGCTGGCTGGCCTAGCTGAAATGGTGAGTTTCAGGTTTAGTGATGGGCCTAACTCTCAAAGTGAGGTGAAGTGGTATAGGGGAAAGTATCTATTGTCCTCCCCTGCTTCCTACAAGCTTTACATGGGCATGTGAAATAAGCCAGCCCCAAAGGATGACTTCCACAGGAGTCATCCTTCACCATCACAATGTGTCTAGAGGCCTCAGATTCACAGAGACCACAAGCCGAAAGGTGGTTGCCAGAGGTTGTAAAGACGTGGCAATGGGGAGTTATTTACTAATATAAAGTTTCACCTTTACAAGATGAAAAAGGTTCAAGAGACTGGTAATACAACATAGTAAATTTAGCATTGCTGAACTGCATAGTTAAAGTAAGTAAAAATGTTAAATCTAGTCGTATGTACTTTATCACAACTAAAAGAGAGAGAAATATCCCAGTTGCCATGATAATCTTCATGGAAAATCCTGTCGAGGAGCAGATGTGGGAGGTCTAAGTCCTCCAGAATGTCATCCCTATATTCCTTCCCTGCCAGGGTTTCTCCTGACTACCATCACATCCTGTTCCCCAAGATGAACCAAGAAACGCCCTCCCAGCAACCTCTCCACATTCCTGCATCCCAGCACATTCTCTCCTTCCACATGGCTAGAGTAGTGAGCTGACCATGAAGTCAACAAAGCTGGAACATCAGGTGCATTCCAAGGCCAAAGCCATGAGTTTCATTTTTAAGTTACTTTTTTAAAGATCTCCACCTCCCTTGAAGAAATTTGCATGAACCCTCAACTCAATCTAAACTCAATCTAAACTTAGATGCACCCTAGCTAGGTATTACATGGGTGTCATAAGTCTCCTGTAAGCATACTGAGCCCCTTTGGAGGATGTGTATATTGTCATATGCTGTGTCCGTTGTATTTTTTTTGTGTCGCCACAGTCTGTCTTTTGCTCTGCAAACCTTCCAAAACTTGTTGCATGTTTCTAAAGGGATGAGGTTTTATTTGGCCTTCCAGTTTCCTGGAACATGGGGTGGATAAGCACACATTAGTGAATAAATAAAATATCTGGCTCTAAGTCATTAAGAAAGTTATAGGTACAGCCAGGATGAAATTGAGGCTTCCATAATTCCTACCCCAAACTCATGATCTCTCATTTGTGTAATTAGAGGCACATAATCTTCCTCTTAGGAACTTAGGAATACACTTTTTTGTTTCAAGTAAAGGGTAAATACGCTTAACTTGCCATCTTGGACTCTCTGAAACAAATGTCTGTGTTAAACCACTGAAGACAGCTTAAGAAAACCAGGGCCTGAGATATAAATAAGGCATGTATAAACTTGACAGTGCACTTTGGAGAAAATAAGAGTTGGATTTAATATCTCTGCCTGTAAACAATTATTAAAATATGAGATGCCTTAAAAGTACAGTGTGCTAATTTTCCCATATTGAAGCCAGAATATAGTTCAGGTCCTCAAAAATATAGAAGCGTTAGATATAGTGGCTCACACTTATGAACTCAGTGCTTGGGAAGCAAAGCCTAAGATAGGTAGGAGGATTCCTCTCAAGGACAACACCATGCCAGATACACTACTGAGTTTTAACCCCAGAAACATATGCATGCATTTGAGACATCATTACTATGAGAGCCTATTGCTTTGAGTTTGACATGCAAGCTGAAGAGGCAAGGCAAACGTACTCTGAAAGCTGACCCCCAATCCTGCCTAAGAAGAGCATCCTCACACCTTTCTTAACTGTTTTCATATAGTGAGGCTGGTTTCTATTCTGGCCGATACAGCCTGGCAGGCTGTCAGTTGTTACCCTTTGAAAGGTCTGGAGTGGAAGAATGGATTGTATTTCATATGTCTGGCAGATAAGACCAGAGAGAGTCTCTGCAGACAATCATCTTTCACAGTCTCCCCTTCTTTGATGCAGATGATAGCAATGGGCTACTACATAGGCTACCACATGGGCTTAAAAATTGCATCCTTCACATTCCAGGTATAGAACCCTATAATTCGCATATGCTCTGCATGGTCGGTGATTCTGTGGTTAGCATTTCTGTACATGTTTAGGAAACACAATAGTAAAGGAATAACTTGATTTTCTAGAACACGGAACTTCACATTCATCTACTGACTTAAAAATGTTTTATACATTCAAAATTTTATGCATACACAACTCATAGAGGATGTGAAATTTAAATTAATTTGGAAATATACATATAACACAAATCATTGTTTCATTTGTGCCAAAATGAAATGATACTTCAAAGGCAATAATGATGCTATGTGTCTGTCAAGGTCTGGTTCTAGGTCTGACAGAGTAGATTTTTACAACATATGAAGAAGATATTAATTATTAAGACAAAACAGAATACAAATATTATCAAATTAAAATATCAATGACATAGTGATAACTAATCTTGGTTGCCAAGCTGATTGAACTGAGATGTGCCTCGAAAGTTGACAGAGCATATACCTCTGAATATGTCTTGAGGAGAATAGGTAAACTAAGGGGTAAGGATCATTCCTGAATGTGACAGCACCATGCCACAGTCTGGGCTTTGGGTAGGATGAATAGCAGAAAAAAAAAAAGCCCACTGAGCAGACATTGCCTGCTTCATGGTCCCTGCCCTGTGAGCCAAGGGTTCCACCAGGCCCTTCCATCATGTTCAACAAAAATCATGAACAACAACAAGAACCCCACTGTCTCTTTGGTTGTCTCTGTCAGGTGTTTTGATCACCATGATGAATAGCTAAGTAGCAACAATACAATTTGAACAACATACTTCTCCTCACTGTAGCCTTAGATTGCCAAAAGCATTGATGATGGCTGTTGCCCACCTGCCTGTGTTGACTCTGTGTTTTTTCCCATATCATGACTCATCTTTGGACTTGCTGTACAGCTTATGTAAAATCTTTACTATGAGTCTCGTTGCACATTTGTGTCTCTTCTGTTATGTAATATAATTGCCAGCTACATTGTATGGCCCAAAGGATGCTGAATAAATATTTACTGAGTTGATTAAGGTGGGCTAGGCAGACATGTTTTTACATTTCCCATGGAAACAATGTGAAACTTGTCCAAAATTGTTCAGTTCATAACTGTATCTGAAAAGCAAAGGAAGATATAAAGTCAACATTTCCCAAATACTACCGTCCTTTTCTGCCTTAAATCTTGTAGTTTTGTTTTGACAGTGGTTAAAAGCCTGCCAAATTTGCATGCCTTTCCCTCGGATCCATATACCTAAAAACATCTCTAAAACCTCAGGTTCACTGGCCTTAACAACAGAGCTTATCAAAAGAGGTTTTTATGTAGGTAGAAAGAGTTTTTGACAAATGGAGCATGGTGACATGTTCCAAATACCCAGAATATAAATTACTTATTTTAGGGAAATCTTCCATTGTTTGAGTGCTCTAGCTTTGTTCAGCAAACTTTCCATAAAGCATGGAAGCAATAAACAACTTGCTATTAGTCATTAGTGATCTGTGCCCATAAACCACATGCTATGATTGCACATCTGTAAAGATTCCATTTTTATGCTGCCTTTCTTATACCCTGGATTAAAGAAAAAAGCAAATGAGGATCTCAAATATGTGGGCCACATGTAAGCTATATTTTAAATTACTCAGGAAAAAAAATTTTCTTCATTCATATGAAAAAGCTCAAGTTAATTTGCTTCATACAATCATTGTTGTATTGATAATAATAAGGAAAAGCAGCATATTTTCTTTCATTAAAATTAAGCCAGTGATAGGAAAAATTTAAAAAGAAATAATATGCCCAAACCAAATATCTGGTATCTAAGGTGACAGAAAAAGTAAAAGATAGATTGGCTGTGTGATAAGACACAAGCATCACCCAGTAAAATCTTAATAATAAAAGTTGCTTATCTATAAGTAAATATCAAAGGCTAAGTAATGCACATTCAGGGAGCTCTGGTTTATAGTCACACATTTACATTTCAAATAATGATATAGTTTCATCCTGAGATTCTGGGTTTGGGGAACAGTGAGGCACCAAGAGGCCATCAGAGTTCCCACACTGGCATTCCATTATGTCCTGGTCTGTAGAAGCTCCAGTTCATCAGCAGACTTAATCTTGGCATAAAGTTGGTTGTCATTTATTAAGTTCTTTCTTTGAGCCAGACTCTGCATGAGACATTATGAGTAAACACAAAAATGTTCTTGCCTTTAAAACTTCAACCTTTTCTGGAAGCAGATGCATGGGGAAAATATCCACTGCTAAGTAAAGAACTGTAAGGGTAAGGGAGATTTTGGAGCACAGTGGAAGACAGATTTCTTCTTCGGACAGATTACAGCCTTTGGAGCCAGAGTGAGAGTTAGTAATGAAGAGACATTTGAGAATAAGCAATTGGTGAAATTCCATCTTTGCTGTTTCATCAAATGCAGCCTAATTTTTGCACAAAGGTGACCAAAACATGCCTTCAACTAGGGTTGTGACACTTGCCTTACAGAAATCAGACCAGCTCCAGACGTAAAGAAATGTGATCACTTCTCATGTGCTCTTTCTGATGCCTGTAATGACTATAACACACGATAGTGCAAAACAGATGGTGCTGTGTTCTGTCTACTACTGTGGAATAACTGTTGCACTACATGGTGAGAAGAAGGTGAGCATCGGTCTCACACTAAAGCAGTGATCTTTTTTGGCTTTTTTTTTTTTTTTTAATATATTCTTAATGCAGACCCATCTGGGGCATGTGGAGATTGGACTTTGCCCCTGTTCTGATTTACTCCATATTTCTCAGAACAATAGCACTGGGGCAGTGTATTGCTCTGAGTAACTGCACTTTCCAAACAGCAGTTTTCTCTTCTATAAGCATGAATGTTGACTGGGTAACACAACAGCTTATTTATGAAAATAAACAGCCACCAGCTGTCTGATGCAAACTATTGATAACACACTAGTAAATAATGCTTTAGGCTATAAAAAATGTCACCTACAAACATCAAATAAAATTAAGAGTTAATGGACATTTGGGTGGATCAAAACCATCCCAAACAAACTAAGCCTTTGAACCTACAAAATGCACCAAGTGATGTGACCCTCTCACTTGGACCATGTGAAAAGAAGGCCATCTAAGACCAGGGTGCACTGAGACCCATATACCTGCTATTGGCAATGACAAACTTCCACTTTCTTTCATAGGCTATCAGCTCAGTATAATCCCTCTTTTTGACACAGCCCACTTCAACTGCCTGTGTTTTGTACCAGCACTGGGTCCATTATTACCTACTCCAACCTCTGGCAGTGGCTCTATTCAGCTCTCTGCCTGAGCCTTCATCTTCACAACAGGTTTTCTGGATTCTGAATTCTTTAGTCCTTTCATGGTCACTAGTAACATAGGTTTGTGCTATCTTATAAGATGTTATATATCATCTGAGAATGAATATTAATAATTAATACCGGGGAGAGAGTGACTGGGAGGAGTGGGAGGGGGAAGGAAGTTTGAACAAGGGGATACATGGATTAAAAAATGACTTTATTCATAATAAAAAAATTAATAATGGGAACAAAAAAGTCTAATTGATGTATTGTGTAACCTTGTCATTATCTAATAAATTTTAACATTGTAAAAAGACACAAATATGTTTTCTCATGTGTCTGGCATACCTTGCTCTCGGACATTTCTTAAAACTAGGGGACAAATCCTAAGGACCCGAAGGACAAGAAAGGCATATTGAAATGTGGCAGTAAAACGAGTCAGAATGAGACTTCAGTCATCCAAGAGAGACATTGAGCAAGAGTCTGAAGGCACAGCAGGTACTGCAAAACAGGTGCCTGTGGCAGCGCTGATAGGTTAGGAGAGAAGCAACACTCTTCTTGATTTGGGGTTTTAAAAATGTTTGAAGTGATCTAAGCATTTGGCAGTACCAGAGAGGAAGGGGGAAAAGATGCAGCTGAGCTGAGCTTTGCTTGTCTATTTTTGTTGCTGTTTCTTTAAAAAAAAAAATGAAAGATAAAAGGGAACAGTTTAAATGAGGTGACTAGTTTTGGGAGAGAGAGAGAGGGAAAGAGAGAGAAAGAGAGAGAACAAATGGGCCTGGCATGGGGTTTTGAAACCTCAAAGCCCATCTCCAGTAACACTCCTACTTCAACAAGGTTACACCCCTTAATCCTCCCCAAAGGGTTCCACCAACTAGGGACTAAGCATTCAAATATATGAGCCTGTGGGGCATTCTCATTCAGATCACCACAGGCAGTCTAGTTAGTTATGGAGTATTTAGCACTTTCTCCAACATGAAGAAGAAGGAGAAGGATGAGGAGGAGGAGGCAGAGGAGGAGGAGGAGGAGGAGGAGGAGGAGGAGGAGGAGGAGGAGGAGGGAGTCAAAGCCATCCACTTTCAGCACAGCTAAAAACTGGAAGTAAGAAATAGAAATAATGCCAAGGAAGAACACCTGGTAAGACACACAAACTGCAGAGAAAGAAGTAGTAGACTTGCTGTTATTTTCACATGTGAGATTCTTTACCTAAAATGTCTTAAGGTTTCAACAAAGTAGCTAGTAAAAGTAGAAGTAGAGAGTAAATTTACCAAAATGTTGGAACTTAAGGTTAGTTAACAAAAGTAAATAAGAATCTACATGTTGGGAAATAAAATTTGTAAATTAATGTGTATAAAAATATCAAGAATAAAATAAGAACAAATATAATAACAAAAATGCTGGACCTTTGGTCTTGCAAATGGTAATGAAAACATGTACTGGCCTAACTATATGATAAAACCACTGTGAAGATGCCACCTTATTAGATGCATATTTGCCATAAGCAGTCTGCAGATTCAGCAATAGCCATCTATAACTCAGTGGGACTTAAATAGAAAGAAACAAATTGATTCATATACATGCACACATTGTTACATTTTATATTTTTATACAAGACCTAAATGTAAGGCCAAAGAGATAGTTCAGAGGATAAAAAAATGAAGAGCTCTTGCAGAAGTGAAATCAGCCCCCATGCCAACTGCCTTTCAATTGCCTGTAATTCCTCTTCAGGGTATCCAATGCCTTCTTATGGTCTCCATGGACACCACTAATGTGCACATACCCAACACAGATATACATAATTAAAATATATTTCAAAAAAGTACATGTACATAGATATGAATAAATGATGAACAACAGAAAAGGCAATTTTGAAAAAAGATGTAGTTGAAAGGTTTATATTTAAAAAGTTAAGAACATGAATCTAGACTGAGACACTAAAATATTAACAATTTGATCTATTAATTCATAGAAAAGAATGTCCAGAAAGGGATTCACACATACATAAGTAGTCATATTCTAATAAAGCCATAATGAAAAAGAAATTATTTTCAACAAATGATGTCAAAAAATGCTAAAGGTCATGGGAAACTATGTATCTTGGTTAATCTCATGTGATAAGTAAATAACGTGAAGTGAGTTTAGACTTAAATACAAAAGCTAAAGCTGTACAACTCACAGGAGAAAAAATTAACACTTTAGTTTAATAGATGATGTTTTCAGGGGCTGGGGAGATAGTTCAATGATTAAAATGTATGGAGACCATAATTAACATTTCCAGGAGATGACAAAATGCTGGTGAACATGGCCCAAATTGTACTTTCAACTTCCAGGAGGCTGAGTCAGGGGCTAGATACACTGAGCAAGCTGGCTAACAAGACTAGTACCAGTGAGCTCTGGTTTGGTTGAGAGAGCTTGTCTCAATGAATACGAATATAAGAGCTTTGAAAGATGCTCACAGACACCAACCACAGGCTTCTACATATACATAGGTCCATATGCAGATAAATATTTATGCGTACCAATACACATTTACACCTACACAATGCACACACTCATATAAATTTTTTTAAAAAAGGAAATATGTTGTTAGAAAGGGTACTGTGGTGGATTGAATAAGAATGGTCCACATAGGCTCAATAGATTTGAATACTTGGTCAGAAGAGAGCAGCACTATTTGAGAGGATTTGGAGGTGTGGCCATGGCGGAGGAAGTGTGTCACTGGGGATGGGCTTTGAGGTTTCAAAAAAGTCCATTCTAGGCCTTGAGTCTTTCTTTTCCTGTTGCCTGTGAGTCTAGATGAAGAACTCTCAGCTACTTCTCCAGCACCATGTCTCCATGCATGAATCCATATGTCCTGCCGTGATGATAATAGACTAAACCTGTAAGACTGTAAATGAGCCCCCAATTAAATGCCTTTTTAAAAAACTAAGAATTGCTGTGGTCCTGATGTCTTGTCACAGCAAAAGAACAGTAGGACAGTCACAAAAGGCATAAACTGTAATAGAAATGTGTAAGCTGAATTAATCTAAATTTCCAGCCTTCATAAGAACTTTTGGATTTCAGCAACTAGAGAAGAATGGACTTTTAAATAAACAGAACTTATTATAAGCATATATTCCGTAGAAAGCTTATGATTTTCAGTAATATCATAAAACACCTACCATCATTAATAATAAGGCGTAATCAAATTAGGGCCACATACACTGTCACTGGATATCCAATAAAATGACTAACAAAAGTCACATTTGTAATACCAACTATCTAAAAGTATGTCTTTCATTGAGAATTTTATATTTCTGCAAGAGAGCAAAAATGCATAAACACCTACAAAATATTATTGCATTTTTGTATAACAGTAATAACTTATTTGCCAAAACCCTGGTAATTCTCTCCTATGTATTTATACTTAAAAAAAAAACAATATATAAACCCAGAAAAGGACTGGAAAGTAGGATTTGTATTCACACAAATTCCAAACTTTGGATGAACAGGTTTTCATCAATAAGTGAGTGAATAAATGCTGAATTAATTTGTAAAATAAGGATTATGTAGCATGATAGTTTTGTGGATATATTTCTATAAATTCAGCTTCATCTAAGAAAAACTATTTCTGTCAGTATGAGAAAAATATAATATTCAGTCCAGGAGCTGTCAAAATGTCTCAGTAGATAAAGGAGCCTGACATTAAGCCTGACTAACTGAGTTCAAACTATGGAACTCACATGATAGAAGAAGAGAACCAACTCCTACAAGTTGACTACACACACACACACACACACACACACACACACACACACACACACAAATAATTTCAACTATTCTGTCCAATGATAGGAAAACTGTTTTAGAATTAGCAATTTGTAACCATTTGATATGCTCTTTATTTACATAAATTTAGCTTCAAGTAGATATATCAATGTCTTCCTAAATACACTATAACCAATAACTCAAGAAATCAGAGAAGAAATCTTGTAATACTTCACATTGTTGTGGATTTTATAAGTAATCCAAGCATTCCCCTGCTTTCATTACAATTTGAAACACAAGAAAATCTTACTGATGGGTGACACACAGAAGGTTCTCTTCCAGTATTCCTTTGGGGACTTGATGAATCCAAAAATGCTAGATTCCAATGTAAATGTTAGTCACTATTTCAGGAAAGCGAGAAACTCATTCCAACATTTTCCAGTGATTTCCCAAGCTCTCCACTTGTCCCCAGCTCGTCCTCTCAGCTTTAGCCCTGCCCTCTGCAGTCCTTTGTCCTGCTGCTCTGCTCCTCCTTCACCAGCCATGCCAACACTCAAGTGGCTGAACTCAGCCTCCCTCATGGAAAACCTCACCACCGTAATGTTAAACTGAACACCCTGCACTTATTACTTGCTCAAAGCTATCCAAAAATAAAGATTCCATTTCCTAGTCCTCAAATTATTAAAACCAACCCTTTGCAAGAAAAAGGTATTGTAAGTAACATTTTAATTGTCATTTAACTTTGGTTTCAGAACAGTTTTATAATTTATAATAAAATCTTTTGAAAAATCCAAGGTGAAAATACATGATTATCTTCATGAAAAAGCATGTCATAGAACTTCAGAAAAGAGCCCTTGGCCCACAGTCAACAAAGAAGTGAGTGGCACCCCTGACTCCTAGGCCACATGGAGACCATCAGTCTCTGAAGGCCCCGGAACTCCACCCATACCCAGATCTGTCCTAAACCAAAGCCTGCAAGGAAAGGCCCTACAAGCAAATCCCCACCAAAACCCAGCAGGAGGGACAACTCATGACCAAACCACGCCCCAACGCCAAATGGTATCATCACTCAGCAATTCCAGCAAACTCCATAAAAACTAGAGACCCACAACATTCTTTCTTGCCCACAACTGTCTAAGAGTCAACAAAGAGTTAACTAAGAGTGTACCAAGGAAGCAATGGGCACATGCTCATGCAAGAATAATATAACAATAAAAAGAACAACAAGACTCTGCCAGATAAGCACCACATCAAGACCTAAGCATGGCAATGAAGAAAAAACAGAAGGAAACAACCTTAAAAATAATTTTATGAAGATAATAAAGGCCTTAAAAGAGGGAGGAAAAAAACTCCTTTAAAGAAATGGAAGAAAATACAAAAAATTAGAAGAGATTAACAACTCCCTAAAAGAAAATAAAGAAATCCAAAAAAAAAACAAAAACAAAAACAAGCAAACAAACAAACAAACAAACAAAAAAACAGGTGTAAGAAATACTTTGGGAATTAAAAATTGAATAGAAGCAATAAAGAAGGCACAAAACGAAGCAATGTTTGAAATAGAAAACCTGAAAAAAAAAAGAGAGAACTACAGATGAAAACATAACCAACAGAATGCAACAGATGGAAGAGAGAATCTCTGGAGTGGAAGATTAAAAAGTGGAAATACATTAGTCAGAAAGTCATAACACAAAACGTCCAGGATATTTGGGAACACCATGAAAAGACCAAACCTGAGAAAAATCATGATAGAGAAAGGAGAAGAATACTAGCTCAAAGGCACAGAAAATTTATTCAACAAGATCATTGAAGAAAACTTTCCCAACCTAAAGAAGGAAATGCCTATAAAAATACAAGAAGCTTACAGAATACCAAATAGACTAGACCTTCCCCCCAAAAAATGTCTGCTTGCCACTTGATAATCAAGCAAGTAAACCTACAAAACAAACAAAAAATACTAAGAGCTGCAAAGGAAAAAGCCCAAATGATCTATAAAGGTAGACCTATCAGAATAACATCAGATTACTCAATAGAAACAATGAAAGCCAGAAGGTTCTGGTCAGATGTTATCCAGACACTAAAAGAGCATATCTGCCAACCCAGACTACTATACTCAGCAAAACTATCATTCACCATAGATGGGGTAAACAAGATATTTTATAACAAAACCAGATTTAAACAATACCTATTCACAAATCTAGCCTGACAGAAAGCACTAGAGGAAAAACTCCAATCTAAAGAAACCAGATACACCCATGAACCCACAAACAATCAATAGTCCCACAAAAGAAAAACCCAAGGAAGGGAAATACACACATACTACCATTAAAAATAACAGGAAATAACAATCATTGGTAATTAATATCCCTTAAGACCAGTTGACTCAATTCACATAATAAAAAGACACACCGTAACATGATGGATACAAAAACAGAATCCATCCTTCTGCTGTATACAAGAGACACACCTTAACTTCAAAAACAAACACAGGCTCAGAGTAGAGGGTTGGAAAAAGATTTTCCAATCAAACGGTTCTAAGAAACAAGCTGATGTAGCCATCTTAATATCTGACAAAAGAGACTTCAAACTAAAATTAATCAAAAGAGCAGGACAGACATTACTTATTCATCTCAGAAAAAAAAAAAACTACCATGGTAAAGTCTCAGTCCTTAATATTTATGCCCCTGACACAAGGGCAACTATATATGTAAAAGAAACACTACTAAAGCTTAAGCCTCACATCAAACACCACACATTAATAGTGTGAGACTTCAGTACCCCACTTTCATCCTTGGATAGGTCAACTAGACAGAGACTCAACAAAGAAATAAAGGATCTAACATGTTATGACCCAAATGGACATAGTAGATATATACAGAACCTTCAACCCAAATACAAAGGAATATATGTATATATATTTCTCAGCACTCCATGGAAATTTCTCCAAAATTGACCACATACTTGGTCATAAAGCAAATATCAATAAACAAAAATTGGGAATAACTCCTTGTACCATATCAGATCACCATAGTCTAAAGTTAAGAGTCCAATAAAAACACAAATCACAGAAAGCCTATAAATTCATGGAAACTGAACATCTCCCAGTTGAACAATCTCTGGGTCAAGGAAAAAGTTAAGAAAGAAATCAAAGACTTCCTAAAATTTAATGAAAATTAACTCACAGCATACCTGAATGAAAGTAGTGTTAAGAAGAAAACTCATAGCATTAGATGCCTATATAAAAAACCTAGGGAAATCTCACACAAGAGACCTAACAGCACAGCTGAAGGCTTTAGAACAATTATAAGCAAACTCATCTACAAGGAGTAGATAGCAGGAAATAATCTAATTTAGGGCTGAAATCAATACAATTGAAACAAAGAGAACAATACAAAGAATCAATAAATCAAAGAGTTGGTCCTTTGAGAAAGTCAACAAGAAAGATAAACACTTATCCAAAGTAACCAAAAGGCAGAGAGAGTGTATCCAAATTAACAGAAGCAGAAATGAAAAGGAGAACATAACAAAAGATACTCAGGAAATTCAGAGAATTATCAGGTCATACTTTGAAAATCTATACTCCACTAAAGTGGAAAAACCTAAAAGAAATAGACAGCTTTCTGGTCAATTACCACTTACTAAAATTAAATCAAGAACAGATAAATGACATAAAAAGATGTATAACCCCTAAGGAAATTGAAGCTGTTATTAAAAGACTCCCACATTAAAAAAACCCAGGGCCAGATGGTTTCAGTGCAGAATTCTACCAGACATTCAAAGAAGAACTAACACCAATACTCCTCAAACTCTTTCATACAGTAAAACATGAAGGAACATTGCAGAACTCTTTCTATGAGGCCACAATCACTGTGACACAAGCCACTCAAAGATGCAACAAAAAAAGAGATCCCTCATGAACATTGATGTAAAAATACTCATTACAATTCTGGCAAACTGAATTCAACCACATATCAAAAAAAAATTAAATCATCCACCATGATCAAGTAGGCTTCATCCCAGAGATGCAAGAATGGTTCAAAATACAAAAAAACAAACCAAACAAACAAACAAAAAAATTGTACATATCATATAAACAACCTGAACAAAAAATCCACATGATCATTTCCTTAGATGATGAAAAAGCCTTTGACAAACATCCCTTTATAATAAAAGTCCTGGATAGATCAGAAATACAGGGAAAATACCTAAATATAATAAAGGCAATATACAGCCAGATGACAGCCAGCATCAAACTAAATGGAGAAATACTCAAAGCAATCCCTCTAAAATCAGAAATAAGACAAGGCTATCCTCTCTCCCCTTATCTATTCTATGTTTTAAAGGTTCTGGCCCAGACTTTCTGGTCTAGACCAGAGGTTTAGTCTTACTCTTGGCCCCACTTTGCCACAAATAATCACACACAAGCTTATATTATTTTTATGCTTACTGACCTAGGGCCCAGGCATATAACTTGCTAGCATTTGCTCTCAATCTAGCCCATCTTGTTCAGCCGTGCAGCTTGGTATCTTTTCTCAGAGCAGCATTTCAGCTTCTTTCCTCTGTGTCTGCTGTTTCTTTTTATCCTGTCTGTGGCAGCTCTCTCTGGCATCTCTCCGGCATCTGTCCCTGTACTCGGAGTTTTCTTAGCATAGTAGCTCCGCCCACACTTCCTGTTTGCCTTTGGCCAATCAACTTTTATTAAACCCATAGGTAGGACAAATATTTACATTACCAGCATAATCCCACTACAATTTAATATATTTCTTGACGTTTTAGCTAAAGCAATAAGAGCAAAAGGAGATGAAGGGAATACAAATTGGAAAAGAAGAAGTGAAACTATCTCTATTTGCAGATGATATGATTGCATACATAATTGGCCCCCAAAATTCTACCAGGAATTCCTACAGCTGGTAAACACCTTCAGCAATGTAGCAGGATACAAGATTAACAACAACAACAGCAACAACAACAACAACAAAAATATCCCTTCTATATACTAAGAAAAAAGGACTGAAAAAGTAATAAGAAAAACATCACCCTTTATAATAGCTGCAAATAGCATTAAATATCTTGGGGTATCACTAACCAAAGAAGTAGCAGACCTGTTTGACAAAAACTTTAAGTCAGTGAAGAAGAAAATTAAAGAGGATATCAGAAAATGAAAAGATCTCCCATGCTCCTGGATAGGTAGGATCAACACAGCATTTTATGGCAATCTTACCAAAAGCAATCTACAGATTCAATGCAATACGCATCAAAATCCCAACATAATTTTTGATAGACCTTGAAAGAACAATATGCCAAAGCAGTATGGCAGTTTCTCAGAAAACTGGGAATCAATCTCCCCAAGGATCCACCAATACCACTTCTGGGTATATACCCTAAAGACGCACATTCGTATCCCAAAGGCATTAGCTCAACTATGTTTATAGCAACATTATTCGTAATAGCAAGAACCTGGAAACAACCTAGATGCCCCTCAGCTGAATAACAGATTAACAAACTGTGGAACATTTATACAATGGAGTACTCCTTAGCAGAAGAAAAAAAAAAGGCATTCTAAAATTTGCAGGCAGATAAAATGGATTTGGAGAATATTCCCCTCATTGAAGTATCACAAGCCCAGAAAGATAGACATAGGATATACTCACACATAAGTGGATTTTAGACAAAAAGCAAAGAATATCCAAGCTGCAACCCCTGAACAGCTTGGGATCAGAAGGAACTTAAGAGAGACATCCAGGGATCCCCCTAGGAAGAGAAAATAGAGAAGATCTCCTTAGCAAATTGGGATCATAATGGGTAGCCACCAAGGAGAGTTGGGAACAAGTCAAGAGAAGGAGATGTTTGAGTGAGAGGAACAACAAAGAAGGAGAAAAAAAGAGATGGGAGATCTTGACAGAGGAAACCAATGTGGACTTTGAAAGAGGCCAGGTGCTAGGGAAACCTCCAAGAACTCACAGAATATCTCTGGTTAGGATTCCAATCAATAGTAGAGAAGGTGCCTAAACAGGACCCCCCTTAATCAATTGAATGGCCACCCTAAGTATCATTATAGAACCTACATCCAACAGTGAATAGAGGTGGAAACGGAGATTCTTAGCTAAGCACCGGGTCAAGCTCCTGGTCCAGCTAGAGAGAGAGGAAAGAGTCTATATGAACAAAGAGATAAAGATTCTGAGGAGGAGTCCCACAGAGAAGGCTGGCTGGAGCTCTGTGGAAGTTCACCGAATCAAAAACAGCCCCTGGAGGATGATCAGGAAAAGGAACTAAACCCACCAAAGGTAGATGACTATTGGTTGGCATGGGCGATATGTGGAACCACTTGGAGTAGGATCAGACTATGTTCCTGTGCATGAACTGGTACCTTAGAGTCCATTGCCTACAGAGGAACACCTAACCCAGTCCTAATACTGGGATAAGGAAATCGGACCTACTTCGAATGGACACACCAGACTGAACAAATGGACACCCCTTGGGATTCCTTGCTCTTTTTTGGGTAAAGGATTGGGGCATGTGGCGGCAGGAGGCTGAGGGAGGAGGAAAGAAAGGGCGAGCAGGGGTACATGGGAAAAATTTAAAATAAAAAAAATTTCAACGAAGAAAAGCAAGCTATCCCCCACCACCCACAAAGTTAACTCTTTCTTATGTATGGACAAAATCTTGAGAAGTAAGCTAGACAAAAATCTTATTTTCATGAGCTTAATATTTTTTAAAGTAATACTACAACTTAAATAAGTTCAAGATTGCAACCTGGTACAAAATATGCTATTGAATTAGTCAGATAATTTTTATGTCACAGTGTTTGGGGACTTGAAGACACCTGTAGATTATTAGATTTGCTGCTATGGAAGGAGGTAAAGGGGTATGTGACTCATTAGAGACCTGACTAATGCTTTAAGCTATTCTCATCCAAAATAGCCATTTACAAATGGCTTGAAGTTCCCCAACTTTGTAATAACATTTTTCTTGTGTATTCCTTTAGCATTTTACATTTCCAAGAAATTTACAACATCCTAGGAAAATCACGATTTAAGGCATAAAGTGCTTAATAAAGTGTTGTTTTTATATAAATATTCACAACAAGCTACAGCATGCACAATTCAGAAGGCAGAAAATGGAAAACATGTCTAAATTATACCAAAGGAAACTCCAGAGCAGAATACAGCACATTCTGCAATGTCAGTAATTGAAAGCAAAACACTAAACCCTCCCTAACATGGAGGTATACTGAAAACTATTATTAAATCATGTAGACAGATCATGTGATCCTTCCAATTCAAAAGAATCTTTCTTCCAGAAAATGCTGAATAATTCACAAACTTGCAGGCTATTCTGCAATTAGGATTCAGGGGACACACTGACCTCTGAATGCTTCTCACCTTAAATCATATCCTACAGAAATGATGACTGGGATCTTCTGAAGAAAACCTCTCCTACTCATGGCCTAGTAAACAGAAACCACATTCCCTGTAAAACTGTAGCCCTACCCCCAAGTAAATTAGTTAATTAAAATCAATCTTTAAGAGTTAAGAAAATCAGTCTGACACAGGGTGCTCAACTGTAAACCAACTAGAGCATCAGGAGTCCCAGTCTGTGTTATACAGCAAGTTTAAGACCAGTCTGGGCTACCTACAAAACATATATAATTTGTCTCAAAACAGAAATATCTACTAATAAAGTGAAAATTCATGATACATTTCCTTCTTAATGTGAGAACTTTTAGTTTGTTCATGCTAAAAAGTGATTTAATTGATAAGAATCAAAATGTTTGCAAGCAAGGAACTCTAAGTTTATGGAGAACTGGGAGGGTAAGAACATAACCAGGAAATGTTCTGTTCCCGGGCCTGATTACGTGAGTTGCCCTGTGTAGCCATCCATCACATCCTAAAGCACATAAATCTGTAATAAGCAGAGGTACTCTATTAGGAGTAGAGACATGGCTCAGTCCATAATGTGTTTGCCATGAAAGTGCAAGGAGCTGAATTTAGATCCCAGCCCCTAAGTGAAGTGGGGCTTGGTGTGTTTTTGTAACTGCAGTGCTGGGGGGCAAAAGGCCCACAGCTCCTTACAGGTGTCCAGACAAAACAGCCAAAATGGCAGCCTCCAAGTTTAGTGAGAAAACCTGTCTCAAAAGTAATATAAACAGTAATTAATGAAGACATCCTACATGAACCTCTAACCTACAGAGAGAGGGAGAGAGAGAACCCCCACTACCCACAAAGAAAAATACTACAACAAAAGCATGTGATCAAATTTGCATTTTCAGATGTGTATGTGTGTGTGTGACAATAAAAAAGTTTTCACATCAACAAAATGTATAAATCATGAAGCAGTGTTCTGTAAATGTAATGACAAATAGCCTCTTTAAATCTTCAGGGTATTTTGGTTGCTTTTTGTTGTTGTTTTGGTTTATTTTTCTTTTTACTGAGATTTGCCTCAGTATTCTCACATTGGATCTATGATCATCTTTCTCATGATTATTCATTCTCTTTGATCCTCTCTCTCCAGGTTCCAGCACACTGCACTCCCTAGACTTGAGTACAACACATTGAATCATCTTCCATTTGTTAACCTTTGTCACATCCTCATTGCATTGTCACAGGACAAAGAGACCATTCTAGTGTCTCTTAAGTGTTCTTTAAATTCTATAACCTCATCATGAGTCTTGACCTTCAGTCATCCCAACTCAACTGCCTTCCTAGGGTCCCACTTTTTAATAGCATTGATTTGGAGAAGCTCAAACATTGACTCCATCACAGGTCTCAGTCCCTTTAGAACTCTGGGAATACAGTCATGAAACAACTTTCTCCTGTATTCACCACCTCTTAAAGTTCTAGTGTATTGTTGCTCTCACAGAGCTGGCCATTCTCTACCAGCTCCCAAGTATATTCTGTCTTCCTCTCACTGTGCCTAGAAAACTAACATTTAGGATGATGATGCTCTTTGCACACTGGATGGGTTTAGCTAGAGACATCTGCAGAAGATCAGAAGGTAGAAGAAGATTGGATCTTGGTTTTATTGACCTAGTGACCAATACTATGTTTGTTCAACCATTTCCAGGCAGCTAGTGAGATTCACCACCTGCCTTTCCTGGGATCCTAAATCAGTGAGTGGCAATGTTCCTGTAGAAAATAGCCCCTTTTTATACTTTTTACCCCTTTTCTTACAGTACACAAAGTCCCTGACTCCTTCTCCATCTACCAAGGATGCTTTCAATTTGCCACATTTATCCCGAGTCGGGGTTCCAGATGAGGAAGCTAAGTGCTAAAACACATAGAAGCATAAAGAGTAAAGGAAGTTTCACTTTTTCCCCTGCAGAGAGTCGTATGGAAGTGATAAAGCCAAGCGAAGCTATAAACAGAAGCCTGTATATGGACGGACATTGTAAGAGTTAAAAGCTGACCATATTTGGCTTGAAAAGTTGAAAATTCCCTCCACAGAAGAAGCTATGCTTCTTGGCTGCCAAAAAAAGCATTGCAGTATGCTTACTAACATGTAACACTCACAATGCTTAAATAGCCAGCTTCCTGACATTCTCCCCTTGTTACAATTGAGGCATAACTAGGATTTTCTTTTAGCAGTGAAACAGAATTTAAGATGTTTTTAAATATATTAACCAAAAGAGCATTAAGAAGTGTTGAAAAATCTCCTGTGGTTGTGGAGACCTCTAGAATCTCTCCAATAACTTGAATAGAGGTACACATGTCTGGCACTGGAATTGTCTTTAATAACCTATGTTTTCAGGCAGCATCACTGTGTATCCAGGCTGGGTACCTCTATTCAAATGCCGTTTATTCATTTATTTATTATATCTTGTAATTAGCCTAAACAGTAGTAAGTAAGGCTTTTGCACATATCCTTGGTTTTGGCTAAGCCCCTCCCCCCCATTCTCCTGTCCCTCTTCCCACTTAACCCTTGAACCTCCAGCATTACCCCCTTTCCTTTTCTTGCACATCTTTTCTACTGTCTTCTATGTTTTCCAATTGGGTTGCAAGACAGATTTCCTCATGGCTCCTTTATATACACTTCAGTATGTTAACATTCCCTCACCCTGTCTTTTTTCTCTGCCCCGGCTCCGCCCCTGTTTTCATGTTTCCACCTGACTCTTCCGCCTCTCCAGGTCTGTTTAATGTGCATTGTAGCATTCCTTTCTCCTAATCCTCCATCCACTCACATTGTCTCCTTCCAATTACGAGCTTTCATCCATGTTTCAACTTAAGCACATAAAATCGAAAGATTCAAAGCTAGGATCTACATAAAAGAGTAAATATGTAGTATTTGTCTTTCTGAGCCTTGATTAGGTCCCTTAGAATATTTTCCTCAGTTTCATCTGTTTATCTGTCCATCACTCTCCTGGGACTGTGCCCTCTGAAGGTACACATCAAAATTTCCTTCTTTCTTGGAAAAATAATAGACCAGAGAAATATTTCAAATAACTGTGAAGCTGGAACATCATTGTTGTACAATCAGTGTCTTCTGTACAGAAACTTGTATACAAAACTTATGACAACATTGATTATAACCAAAATACACAATACTTTATATTTCTGTTAACCAATGAGGATACAATATGATTAAGAGAAATGATGATTCAGGAACACGGAGCACAGTGTTTCGCTACAAGAAAAGACCTGGAAAAGTGTGCTAAGTGAAAGGTGTCAGATATAAAAGATTGTTGAGTTACATGATTGTCCATATTAAATATAGGGAAATTTTGGAGGCAGAGAACAAATCAGTTGCTCAGGAATGGCAGAGCTTAGTGGGTCAGGAGACAATAGCTAATATGTACAAGTTTCTTCAGAGGGTAATCGAAATGTTCTACAAGACAGACACTGTATGTAACTAAGCAATGGAGCTTATGAGTTTCTGAGGAGATCCCAACTTTCATTTAGCACATTCTTTTGAAGTTTGCAAGGTATATACACTCTCTTGACTCCTTCGGTTCCTAATTTTTTCTAAAGCAGTTCAGAGATGTTCAAAAGAACCTACAGCCATCTGGGTTGCTGATTCTCTGGCTGGTCCTCCAGGTCAGCCACTCCCCTCAGAAAGGCATGTGCCACTCCTACTGAGTTAGAACATTATCCACCTGATTCTCCTCATTTTCCTTTGTTGGTAGAGTAAGACAAATAAACCTTTTCCTCCTCAAGCTGCTTAGTTCATGGTGTTTTTTCACAGCTATGACCAAATCATGTTCTCTGCTAACAACTTACCTCATGTATGAAGAATAACAATGTCCTATTAAACTCCAACTCTCTTTCTTTTATTAATCCTACTTTCCTTACACCACCAATCAAAAAGTTCACTAGACAATAGTCTTAGGGAGTTAACCCATGCACAATTTACATAATATTTTTCTTTGAGATGCATTTTAAGCCCAATTTGAAATTAGTTTTATTTCAGATAAACTGCCATAAGTTACATAGCATCATATCTTTCTGAGCTAGAATTGAAACACGATTCTCTGAAACAATTCTAGCAGTCAGAGAAGCATATTAAAGGACAGTGTTTTTGAGAATGACCATTCCTCATTCAGGAAATGAAGAACTGGAGAGTTTTAGTCTTCAGATGTTACCTGAATAATAATCAATGCCTTGCTCATGTCAAAACTTGATGTTGGGGGCAGAAAACTGGATTTGCCAGGAGTGGAGGTTGAACTAAGCAATATTGGGACTGTGGGACCTTGGGACCACCTGCCCATGGTGGGGATGGGGAGATGTGGAGAAGAGAGAATGACCTGATGTGGTGGGAGGGGGAAGGGACCTTGAATAAGGATATACAAGGATAGAAAATGTGACTTCTTTATTCATAATAATAAAAAAAGAAGAAGAAAAAGAGCATTAAAAAACTAAAAAGTAGTATATAACAGAAAGAAACATGCCTTACATACTATAGAACAAGTTTCCTTTAAAATGCAGGTGCTCTATCACTGAACTGGTTCTGAACCTAGAGTTTGGGTTTACAACTGGACCTAACATTTACTAATCATAGAGACTTGTCAAATCTGAAAACCCTTTGGTTTTTTGTATGGGCACAACAGTTCTTTATATGGGTTCCACTAAATTGTTTATAAGATCAAATGTAAATGTACTCAGAGGAAAAAAATCAACGATGTGTTGTGATATACTGTAGCTTACCTGAAAATCAGAGGAAGAGCCAGCCACAGAATTAGCCACAGAAGTCAAGATATGGTAACCTTTAATTCTAACACTCAGGAGGCAGAGAACCTCTGTGAGTTCAAGGTCAAACAGAGCCAGGCAGTGGTGGCACACACCTTCAATCCCAGCACTTTGGATCCTATGTCTCTACTCTCAGTACTTGGGAAACACACATGCCTTTAATCTCAGCACTAGAAAAGTTAAACTGAAAATGATATGGCTGGGCAGAGAAAGTAATACAAGGCAGGAGGAAGCAGGAGTCACCCCTTTGCTTGAGCCCTCCTTTGTGGTGATATGTTACAAATTTAATAAAACCTGGAATATCAAGAGATCAACACACGGTCAAAAACTAGGCAAACATAGCTTAGAAAGTTCCTCAGCTCTGAGCACAAGGGGAAATAGCTGAGCTTCAGTGGCACACACTTTTAATCCCAGCACAGGGAAAGCCTGGGAGTGGTAACCTACACCCTTAATCCCATACATAACTCCAGAGACTGAGAACTTTCCAGTGTTTCTGTGAGTTCAAGGTTGACTATCAAATAGAGTAGCTCTCACCTTTAATCCTAACCTAGATGGATGCAGCTGGCAAGAAGGGTATTTCAGACGGTGTAGGAAAATATCAGAGAGGCAGAAGCAACCAGGAGCAAGCCTGAGGAAGTTGGAAGATAGCTGAGTGAGATTTCACTGTGGTGTTTCCTCTCTCTGATATTTCAGCCTTTCCCCACTATCTGGCTGTGAGTCTCTTTCAGTACAATCAGAACTCATGCAACATCCCTTTCCTTTCAGCTGAAGACTCAGAGGTATCCAGTCTGAGAATTTGTAAATATAGGTCTGATGAGTTGGCTGGGTGAGGAGTTGCTATGGCTTGTTTTTCTGTCTCTCTGATCTTTCCCCAATGTCTGGCTCCAGATTTTTATTATAAGACCAAGTAGAGTTCATGCAATAATGATGCATATAATGTGAAGAATTAATGAGTTAGCTGTGGGCTTCTGAAGCTAGTTTAACTTTATGTACTTTTATCATGAGAATGCAATGATAAAAACAGTTCACTAATAGCCAAAATATTCCAACTCTAACATAATGTTATTTCTTCTATATCATAATTAGGAAAGTATTTCTCCTTTTCTTGCTCTCCTGAAAAACTCCACTCCTTTAAGACACACAAGCTAGAGGATCTAGCATCCTTCATCCCCAGAGGAAGAGGATGTAGACCTTATCACACTAGGGTAGCAATAGTGTCAGCCTCCCCAGAACAATCTTCATGCAGGTCATTTATGTGATGTAGTTACCAAATGTCACTTTTTATATTCAAAGCAGTTCAGTTTCAATCTGAAAACAGACCTGCCTAGATTTACACAATGAAGGTTAACCAGAATTATTCAGCTTTAGACACCTACTCCTCCATCACCACCACAATGCAAAACTGTAGATACCAGAATGTGCTATGAATTTTTATTTTCAAGTTTTGTGTGGTGAGGCAAAAGGAGCATTCCTGCTTCAAGATGGCAGCCAACAGATGACCAATTAGAGGAAAAGACAGAAAAGGCAGGAAAAATAGAATCATAAGTGAAGAATGATGAGAGAGAATGTCTTAACTCAAAAACCAAATCTACTGGCTCATATGCTAGATCAAAAAGCTATTTTGTAAAGCACCATGGCTCTTCTGACATTCGTATTATCTCTTCTAATGAAGGAAGTAGAATGGAAATGCATCTTCCATTACCCACAAGGATATTAAGTAAGGTTGATTATTTTGACTTTTGTGTTTTGTTGTGAATGTTTGTCAGTGAACAGTCCATTCCTCAGCATGAATATCTGTCTCTATTCAGTAGTGGATCCTTCTTCTCATCTACATAGAAAAACAGGATCATTTCATGTTTTAATTTGGACCTAGTCCACCCTAATATCTTCTGTGCTTGTCAAAGTATCTAATATTTCATAACTTGTCAAAATCAGAGAATTTTAAAAAGCAAAATTTTGTGTGCAATTATCCACTCCCATTTACTGACAGCGAAAGTGTAAGTTACTGTAAGGATCACTACAAGGGAACACATATTTGTCCCTCAATATAAATCTTCTCCTAACTTTATACTTCAGTAAATAACATATTCAGAAATGTTCATAAAGTAGTATGTCTTGTCACCTCAAACAAGAAACCACCAACATTTCATCAGCTTTAAAATGAAAACCTAAGTTGGTGTTTGTTCACACAGTGACATGCTATATAACAATGAAATGAGACAAAATGAAAATGAGATGACCACACTGATATATGATATAGGTGAATTTCTTTTTATTTGAATCTTCGATCAGGTTTTTATTCAAATAGGCTGTCTCTATTTGCTCTATGGAATGAAACAGATTTCAATAGTTTAAGCAGCAGGCTTTTTCTCTTGTGTAGCTTTCTTCTCTGCTGGTTTCTTCTCTGCTTTCTTGGTAGCCGCAGCCTTTTTTCCTGCAGCCTTCTTCAGCTTCTTGACATCCACAGGCATCTTTCGTTTCTTACCGTCTGCAGGTTTCTTGCCTGCAGTTCCCTTCTCTGCTGCACTCTTCTCCGGTTTGGCTGCCAATGTTGCTGCTGCTGCTTCCAGTTTCTTCACTCGGAGTTTGTGATTTCTGGCCTGGCGAAGAATGGTATTCCTGCACATGGTCTTTGCATAAGGGTTCAGTTTCAACATGATTCTCAGGTTCTTCTTCAAGACTCTACGATGAATCTTCTTACGTGGTGCTTAGAGGGCTCTTTGGATCTCTGGGCTTTTCAAGATTCTGCTAAGGTCTGTGTTCGTCATCTTGTGCATGGGAAGGTTATAGCTACTCTTGAGGGAAGCAGCCTTTCGCCAAGTGCCATACAACTCATCTAACTTCCAGAAAGCACCTTCAGTCCAAATGCAGAAACGCCCCACATGTCCACCAAGAGAAAGTTTCAAAATGTTCAACTTGCTTACATTAAGCTTACATTAAGTTACCAGGGATGTTTCTGAAGGCCTTGATGATACCATTATCTTCATTGTAGATGATGCAGGGTCCCCTGCGCTGAATACGTCGTCGGTTTCTCATTTTGCCCTTGCCAGCTCTCATTCTCTGAGAGGCATAGACCTTTTTGATTTCATTCCAAGCCTTAAGTTTCTCAATCAGCTGAACAGCCTCCTTGGTTTTCTTGTAACCTTCAACCTTATCTTCAACCACCAAAGGGAGTTCAGGAACTTCCTCTATACGATGACCTTTAGACATCACCAAAGCTGGTAAGGCTGAGGCAGCCAGGGCAGAACAGATGGCATATCGTTTTGGGTTGTGTTCACTCTGCAGTACCAACGACGCCAGGTTTTGGTTGGTGCAAACATGCGGCCTCCTTGACACACATTTCCAAAGGCACCTTGGCCAGAATGGTGGGTCCCACCACCCCGAACTGTGGGAATTAGAGCCACAGCTCTGCCGGTACCCCAAGATTCAGCATTCTGATGACCTGCTAAGTCACTGACGGCACAGGGCTGTCTGTTGTTTTTCCTCAAGTTGATGTGAACAAAATTCACAATATCTGGTCGAATGGGGACTTTCAATACAGCGGGCAAAGTGACATTTTTGCCTGATGTCTCCCCCTTTCCAGAGTACACCAATATGAGAGGACGGGCACACGCCATGACAGGGAGAGGAGAGGGCCACCGATATAGGTGAATTTCACAGCCACAGTTTCAGAAACAAACTAAACAAAAGAGAAAAGGAGGGTGAGTGAAATGATTTGGGTATGTAAAATTTTAAACAGAAAAATATGGTGCATTATGTGAAAGTTTAGGTTAGAGTTACATGAGGGGAGGAGGGGGTAGCGACAAAGACAGGCATGCAGTGGGCTTCTGGGATTGGTGACATGCTGTCTTCGTTTAAATAGAGGGTATAGAATAAACTTTCTCTGTGGTAACTCATTGAGCTGTACTTTTATATACATGTGTAATATGTCTAATGAGAATATGTTTTCAACTGTGTTACAGAGGCCACAGCAACACAAGGAATATTGTGTGGAGGAAGCAATTTGTGATAACGAATGTGGTCTGTAGAGGTTTTTTCAGTGTTCTGAACTGAGACTGGGGAGAAGAAGCAAAAAGAGCAAAGTGCAAGCATTGATTTGGGAGCTAGAACTTACAGACCCATGAGTCAGGGAGCAATGGGCAACTTGTACACATTAAAACTGATTTCTGAGTTTAGTTTTTAACCAATTGTGTGATCAAACGACTAGAGAGTTGATTTCGGGGATAGAAACTAAAAGCTAGGTTTCTGCATACATAAATTTGAAATAGTAAGGTTTCAATGGGGTTTATTTTTGAAGTTTGGAGGCACAGGTAGAACTGTACATTTAGAAGCTGCCAGCATATAAATGCTATATTTAGCAATCAAATTGGAATGCTCCATAACTCTTCTCAACTTCGTTGTATTACATCTTCCATCAGGGACTATGGGTAAATGTGTAGAGACTGACAGGAATGAAATGCATATGAAACAACATCACAAGCAAGACAATAACCCAAGAAGTGATGAAATTCAATAAAAATGCCTTAATTTACTTCTTAAGATTCAAGTATAGCTACTACTACCACCTTTGTATAGGAACCTAACCAAAGTAAGAAAAAAGAGAGATTTCAGTTTCCAGTGAGATTAATTAAAATTAGAACTATAAGAGAGCAAACAAAACTCAGTATATAAAGTAAGAAAAGGAATGTGATGAGGTATTATGATGTTATACTCAGCTTCTCAAATCCCAGACCAAGTGTTTTTACTTTGAGTATGATTTTTAACACATTGAAATAGGCTTCACAAAAAAAGGAAAACTATCACACAGGAAGAACAACTGAACAAACGGAGTGGCTTAGGAAAAAAAAAAGTTCAGTGAGGAGAAAACCTGGTGTTTAAAAATTTCACCAAATGGAGGCTGAGATTTAAGACTTATTTTCTTTAAAAATCAAAGGCAGAATTAAATAGATGATTGATTGATAGATAGATAGATAGATAGATAGATAGATAGAGATAAAGGTAGATAGATGATAGAAAGATAGATCTTTACATAGCTATGTTGGCACAAAATATTTTATAAATTTTATAAAACTTTATCTCTGGTTTGCTTTATAAACTAGCTTCTGTTTGCAGTGATATTCCAAAGCTTATAAAGGCACATGGTAGGAAAGACATTGGTCTAAGGCTCCTAAATTCTTGCCAGCCCTGAGATGTTGTGAACGGCCAGATCATGAGCGGTAAAAGGAGCAGCTTAGGAAGAAATAGCAACTCTGAAGAAGGACAAAGGAAAGAATAAGAACAAAATTAAACTCTATCATGTGAAGCTTTACTTGGCTAGTCATAAAAGAACAAGAAAATAAATAGGAGCTGGGCAAGGTCCTATTGTTCCAGCACTCAGAAAAAAGAGAAAAGCAGATCTTTGTGAGTCTGAGGCCAGCCTGGTCTACATAGTGAGTTCCAGGACAGCCAGAGCTACATAGAGGGACCCTGTCTGAAAAACCTACAACAACAAAAAAATCTACAATATAGAGAAATACATAGAGCTTTCCCAAAATGATAAAATAATAACTCTATTTTTGTCCCAAACATTTAGCTAATTGTACTCCACTCCTTCAGAAAATACTTTGCTTTCATAATAAAAGTCTTCAGAGCCAAGTCACTTGAGTAGCATGCCCTTTACAGCAACATTCTGCAAATTCTACTGCTTCCAAATAAAGCAGTGTGCAGTTTTTCAGGACCACAGTTGTTTTACTGTCTAGGTTTATTTCCAGTGTCCTGTTTATCCAAGAGCTTCCAAGGACAATGGTTTTGTAACAGGGAAAGGACATGCTTTTTATTGAACTGAGTAATTACCTGAATGAATGGAGGCTGATCGTGACAATCAAAGTTTCATCTTCATTCACTACAGGGAGAAACAATTCTGTTTTAAAACCATTACGATCACTCCCCAAAACTGAAATAGCAATACAAACACCAGTTTTATAGAAACAAAAGATATTCCAATGAGAGCTTTGGTGTTTCTCATGATGTTTGCATGTTCTTAATTCTCCAAAGAATTTCTTCCTCCTCTCTCTCTTCATTTTGTTCTTACAGAAAGAAAATACAACATCTACTAAGATTACTTTGTAATACAATATTTATACATCTACTAACTAGTTAACTAAAGAAACATTACCTTATCCACACACACATAAGAATGTCAGAAGTCCTGTTGGTAAATATTAATAGAATAACTTTATTTTATCTTCTTTTCTATTCGATTCTGGAACTGTTTTAAATAAGAGATTAAGAATTTAACAAGCATTTGGGAGACAGTTTGAGGGCTAACTATGCTTTTGGGACCCACAAAGAATAAATACAGACACCTATATTTTCCATTTTTATGCCTTTATATATTATTTTTAAAAATCTGCCTTACAGTTTAATGCCATTAAGAAACAAAAATAGACAAACATATTTTTTAAAACATCCTTCTGGAATCAAAATTCCTCCCAGATATTTATTGATAGGAAAATCTAATCTAAAAATTCTTCTACCCAGCCTCTTGGCTGCATCCCAGTCTTCCATTCGCTCTGCTGGATTCTTGTTGCTCTTTGCTCACAAATGAGTCCTTCATGAGCTGAAAGATGCCTAATGGACACTAACCCAACTTTACGAGAGCCAGGTGGGAGCACTCTCTACTGTGACCTTGTTTCTCTACTGAAAATATGGGATGAGGTTAACACTTAAGGAGAACTTTTCTTGCCATCTACCGTTCTCTTTCTCATCCTTTAAACTCTGAGGGGTGGGGCTGTCCTGTCCGGTCTTGGCTCACGTAGATTAGCATGTAGTTTTTACAACTTCGCATCAATTCTAAAAGAATGCTGAAAAGATACTTATAAATAAGAGAAAAACCAGGGGCTGGTGAGATGGGCCCATGGCCTGGTGGCTGTGACTGTCTACTTGACAGGATTTAAAATTACCCAGAAGACATACTTCTGTGCATGCTTGTAAGCAATTAATGGATTAGGTAAACTTCTCCAAACTCCAAAGAGATTATATAGATTGGGTTAATTGAATTAAGAAGATCCTCCATCTTAACTATGGGCAGTATCATTCTGTGGGGTACAGTGCCAGACTGAATAAAATGGGTAAAGCAAGCTAAGAGCCAACATTCATCACTCTCTTTTCCTTACTGTGGACTCAATGTGACCAGCTGCCTCAAATCCCTTGCACCATGCCTTCTTCACCACAATAGACTGTACGCTCTGTGAGCAAAACCTAAACTGTTCTTCAAGGTGATCTTGTGGCATATTTGATCACTTAAGAGGTAAAGGTAAATTATTTACTGTTCTTGCATGAGGACTTCTGATCCCAGCCCCCATAGAAAACCTGAGCAATGTGACATGCATCTTAAGTCTAAGACTGGGGAGGCAAAGACAGGTGGATCCTGGGAGCTCACTTGCCAGACTATACAGCCAAACTGGTGAGTTCCAAATTCACTGAAAAACTCAGTCTCAAAAAAGCAAGGTGAAGTGCACTAGAGGAAGGTACCAGGCCCTATCCTCTGGTTTCCACATGGGGCAAGCGCATCTGTACACACACACACACACACACACACACACACGCACACGCACACGCACACGCACACGCACACGCACATGCACATGATCGCACACATGCAGAGAAAAATTATTATCACTATACAACACAAAGCCTTAAATCTGAGACATAATAATTTCTATGTCTAAAATAAAAATATCAAATGAAGCACCAATGGCTGGCTGGTTCTGTGGTTTAAGACACTTTTTCATCTAACTTAATAATCAGATTTCTGTCCCTGAAATCTGCATTGTGGAGGCAAAGAACCAAATCCCTCAGGTTATCCTCTGATCTCCATATATGCACCGTGATATGCACATGCAATATTAATAGATAAATGCAATTAAACTTTAATCTCAAATCAAGAAAACAACTTGATGATTCATTGTTAATGCTGAGAAAAGACAACTCAGCAGTGTTGCAAAAACCAGAATCCCACCTGTATGTGGAGGAAATTGCACTTCTTAAAAATATAACTTAAGTTTAGTGCTCACTAAAGGTTAATGAGTTTCTATTTCATGTTCCGGAAAGATAAACCATCAAAGTCCTATAGAGATGTCTTTTTAATATATACAGTACTCCAGAAATCAATGAGATACTTAGAAAGCTAAACAGGAACATCCTTTACTTATGGAAAACAGGATAAAATCATACTATAATTAATCATCTTGCATTGTTCTGAATGAGAATACAACAACCTATCCAATCAACATCGGCAGTGAAGAAAGACTTCTCAAGCATGCACCCATCCTTCCTGTTATATGTGAGAGCCAGGAATTCCTACACAAAAGGTAATTCTGAACATTCTTGTGTATGACGTTTTTTGGGCAGAGGAAGTTCTATTTGAAATGGATAAAATATTAAGCTGGCAGCAATTATAAACAAGCTATTGTGTCTTAATATTAAATCAGAAATTTCTGATTCACTGATGCAAGACTTACTTTACATGGGCTAGCAAGAAAAAGACAGGAAGACTTTTATAAAGTATCTGGCAGCCCTTCTCAAGTGTGATCACTGAAGAACTGTAATGACACACGAGTTTTATCTGGTCCTTTAAACATCAGGCAGGGGGTGGGGCCAGTGTATTGTCAGGAGATGAGGGATGGTTGGAAGGAGAAGGCAAAGTGAGGGAGAGAGGAAGAGGTGTGTGGGGGGGAAAGTAGAGAACTATTTGAATAATTACTTGATAAATGTCCACTGTGCCTGGAGAGATCAGCTCAAACAAGATGCAACATTGTCTCCAAATTTCTCAGGCTTGGTCCTTGTGACAGTGAAAACCTAATCAGCAGATGCCTGGCTGTTCTACTAACAAGGACACAGATTCCTTAATTAAAATCATCTAAAACTTGGAGAAATTATCCAAGAGGCTGGATTTGCCAAAAAAATCTCTGAATTTCATATGGTTTTAAGATGAAATATAAAGTATCAAGACATCCCCTTATCCATGATTTTCCAGATAGAATTGTCACGACCACCTCGTCCAGCAAGGAAGATGCGACACCCAGGCTCTTCTTTCAGCAGTTTTATTCAGGAACCTTGATTTCTGACTTCTGATGATGACTGACTGACTTACGACTACTACCATGGGGAAACCCACCAAATAGCCTCTGGGCAGCCAACCCCAGTACACCACGTCCAGGTACGGGGAAGCAAGCCAGATCCACAGCCTAACCATATATGGAAATGTTTGTCACTGAGAGCACTCACCATGTAGAAGCTGGAGGGCAGAAGCCAGCGCCATCTTTAAGGAGCGGCTGCAGGCAGCTCTCTACATGTAATCATCTAAATCAGCCATGTCTTTGTGCAGAAAATATGGAAGTTCTGGCAAACAGACAAAATTTGGAAGTTGCTTCTTCTTGGGGGTCTCTTGATGTAACTGCATATCCCTTAGCCAATAACCAATATTGCATTGAAATTTTGATGACTGGTTATTTTGAAAAATGTTAAAGAATAGACAAATTCTTAAGCTTAGCTTTTTTTCTTCCTTCCTTCTTTCTTTCCTTCCTTCCTTCCTTCCTTCCTTCCTTTCTTTCTTTGAGACAGGATTTTTGTGTATAGTCTTGGCTGTCCTAGAATTCTGTAGACCAAGTTGGCCTTGTATTCAAAGAGATCTGCCTGCCTCTGCCTCCCAGTGCTGGCATTAAAGGTGTGCTCCACCACTGCCTAGCTCCAAACTTAACTTTTTTGTATATGTATATGTAATTTTATGTTGGACTTAATTTTTGATAGACATGAAGTTGTTTCACAATAAATAAAACCAGTTTCTGATAACCTATTAGTACAATTCCAAACTTTGAGCTTATTCATGCACAGTGAGGTCTCCATTTTTTCCATTCATGTGGCATTATTCAATAGTGTCAAATTCTGAGACTTTCAGACCCAGGAAAGCGGGTAAAGGTGACTTGGGTCCTCAGGGGACATTTGGCAATGTCTAGAAACATTTCGGGTTGTCATGACAGAGCAGCAATATCTACAGTTAGTGGGGCAGAAGCCAGGGATGTTGCTAAACATTGTGAAGTTCATGGAACAAGCTCACATAGCACAGGATGATTTGGCTGATGATGCTAATAATGTGGTGGTTGAGCAAGCCTCCTCGAATCCAAGGGCTTTGATTATCAAGAAATTATTTTCATGAGCAACCAATTTTTATGAATAACCAATGACTAAAGCTGTATGTGATAATAAAGGGCACCAAAAGATATGTTTGTGATTTGAAAAGAAAACTGAAGAGGAAATTTGACTTTATTCATATGCATATTTACAAACATTAAAATAAGCAAGAAAAAGAACTTCTTAGTGTGGTAGAAAAATGAAGACACAATATCCTACTCACAGATACTAACCTATGATCAAATAGTACACCCCATTATTTTAATATGCCATCTAAAACTCTATTTTATTAGAAGCCAGGGAATGTAATAGCCAGGAAAATGAAAGCAACAGCATGGATTTACTATGAAACTTTATGTCCCCTTCCTTATAGTGTGATATGTTTTTGAGGCTCATTGCAGGGTAATCCAGCACTCTAGAATACACGATCAGATCATGTACTCAGCCATTTAGCTCTAATGCAACTCCTTTCCTTTCTTCTTTATTGGAAAATCTATCAAGTTAACACTAGTGGGACCATCTTTGCTCTGGGAATCATGCTGGTGTAATTCCCTTGAGGATGATGGTAACCTCCATGGTCTAAGAATATTCTTAGACCCTAAAAGCAAAATCCTTTTTATAGCAATGTTTCAAAAAAAAAAAAAAAAAAAAACCTTTGATGAATTAAAATAGTGAAATGGGTAAGAATGCCATTAAAATAAGAATGTCATCCAGTTCCAACCAGCGGTAGCGGAATATATTCAATAAGTCACCATGTGAATCTTCTTTTAAATTCTATATGGATGGCATACACCAAATCTAGACAAGTTCCATTTTTAGTTTCAGTTTTAAAGGCAACTTTTTTAAAAAAATAAACACCTATAATTTTATAAATGAAGCTGTCTAATAGAAAGCATGTTAGCTTCACCTTTTAATGGCCTCCTGTCTCTACTGCCTGAACAATTCAGCAATTATTTGCAGTAATTCTGTCACTTGCCTTAATAACCGCACCGTAAATGTAAAGGTATTCCAAAGACTTTAGCAGAATGAAGCCCTAATGCGAATGTTCAACATACACTCAGACTGAAGCCAGATGTTTTTCTTCTTTTCATAAAAGATTTTACAGTTTTGAAGAAATGTAAGTTTTACAAAAGATTAATTGGATGTGAATTATCTCTTTTGTGTCCTGGTAACCAATATGATGCTCCCCTCCCCCACTGCAGACTTCTGCCTTCTGGGGCAGCATCTAAACCAGTGAGTCTCAGCCTTCTTAATGCTGTGACTTTTAGTGTAGGTCCTCATGTTGTGGTGACCCCCCCAATCATAAAATGAGCTTTGTGGCTACTTCATAAATGTAATTTGCTACTGTAGTAAATCATAATGTAAATATCTGTGTTTTCCAGTGGTCTTAGGAGACCACTGTGAAAGGTTCATGATTTCCAGGTTGAGAACCGCTAATCTAGAACCTATGATTATCAAGAAAGTCAGCCTGTTTGAATGAAAGCAGTAAGTGTAAGGCCTGTGTCATTGCTTTGAATTCAAAAGAACGCAAACAGAACCAGGAAGGGTAAGTATACGTGCAGGGGCAGCAGGGGGCTTGAGTAAAAGGACTGGATATGGAGAAGAGGGGTTTCCAGATCCTGGGATTCAACCCCGTGACATCCTGCACCTCTGCTACACTACCATCCACACACTTCTTACTTAACTATTAGAGGTATAGAATGTTAGCTCCAAAATATGTTCCCCATTCAGATCCTGTTTTTTTAGTGTTGTTATTGTTGTTTTGTTTTAGTAACTTTTATTATTCCCAAAATAGAGGGTTTTTTTTTTTTTGTTTGTTTTTTGTTTTGTTTTTCCGGAGAAACCCTTCATATCCAATTTCTACAGGGGATTTGCTATTTGCAGCTGGCTCTAAAACCTGATGGACATGGCAATGCTTACTGCTATCTTTTGGGCCCTGGGCAAGCTACAAGCATCATGCTAAATCTATATTCACTAAATTCCTGTTTTCTGCAAACAAATGTGTAAGTTTACCAGTCGGGAAACCCTTTATTCCAACCCCTCCCTTCTGAAGCTCTTGAGAGAATTATCAGCTGGCTCTTTGATATACCATGGCATGCTTTTGTGCTTCTGTTTACACTGCTTGTATGAAGGCATTGCAGATCTGTCTGCATGTTAGTAATTCCTGAAATCTTTGAATAAAATCCCGACTCAAGAGAAAATCAAGTTTGTTGTAGTTTGGAGGTAAAAGAGCAGACCTCTACTTGGGGTATGATGGTGTAAATTCCTGGAACAAAAATTCACATAACCAACTCTAGGAAAACTGAAGGGCTGGTGGAGTTCATCACCTGTCAATCAGTAAGGCTGGCTTCTAGTCTCACTTATGCAGCAGCAGCTGCAAAGCTGATTGGATGCCTGCTGTGAGTTGGGGGACCAAGTAAAAGTTTTGCATGAATTAACATCATAGCTCTGCAGAGCAGGTGCCAAAGAAACAAACAAACAAAAAAACCTAGGGAATGAACGTAGACTTTGCTATTGCCTCCCCACTAGGCACATTTGGGTCACTCCCCCTGCCTTTAAGCACCAGGGTCTGAACTGCTAGCCAAGTGACCCAGGATGCTCGCTTTGCCCACCACCACCGAGCCAGGAGGTGACTCATCTGGTTCCTTTGGGTTCTGGCAAGCAACTGGAGGGGTGCCCTCCCACCCCGCAGGCCCGTCGGGGTGGGGCGGGGCTCGGCCAGCCAAGGCCTGGAGCGGGAACCGGCAGCGGGAAGCAGCCACCGCCCGGGCAGCGCGACCTAGGCTAGGCGAGGCGGGGCGGGGCTGGACGCCACGGGAAGGGGTGGCTGCGCAGCCTGGGGACCGACCGACTGAACCAGCTCTCATAGCGCCATCCACGATGGGACTGGAAACCGAGAAGGCCGATGTGCAGCTCTTCATGGCTGACGACGCCTACAGTCACCACAGTGGTGTCGACTACGCAGATCCTGAGAAGTATGTGGACTCGAGTCACGACCGGGATCCTCACCGGCTCAACTCGCATCTCAAGGTGAGTTTCAGGCCAGCCATTCACCTAGGCTGCTGTGGGTCCCTGGCTCTCTGCAGCAGGATGCCCCTTTAACTACTCCCTAACAGTGGCCACTGGTCCTGTTGGCACCTTGCTGGCAGGGACACATAGCCCTCAGGCTCCCTGTACAGCCAGGGATGTTTGCCCCATGCCTGTGTGCCCACTGTCACCCAAGAAAAGCTGAAAATGCTCTAGCCCTCTTTCCGGCCGACTTCTTCTGATTTTAGTACCTCTGCTTCCCACCCAACCCCTCCAGACAGGTTGGGTAAGAGTATGAGTCTTTCTCTCTTGTCTCTACAGTTAGGCTTCGAGGATCTGATAGCAGAGCCTGAGACTACACATTCCTTTGACAAAGTGTGGATCTGCAGCCATGCCCTCTTTGAAATCAGCAAATATGTGATCTACAAGTTCCTGACGGTGTTTCTGGCCATCCCCTTGGCCTTCATTACAGGGATCCTGTTTGCTACCCTCAGCTGTCTACACATCTGGTGAGAAGGGACAAATGGGGTGAATCTGCCTTCTCAAGCCTACAGATGGTGTTTGCCACCTGCCCCCTGCTCTTCCTATTTCCCAGGCCAGTTTGCAGACAGAACGCTGAGCAGTAGCAAGACCTGAGAAAGCTTGAAGGGCGGTGTGCTTTCTTTAGAATAATAACTGAGAGTTTAAACAGAAGGAAGCAAGGGCCTCTTTCCTGGGTGTGATTCTTTTTCCTTCCATGCAGAAGGTTGAACTGAGTGCGGAGGTGGGGACTGGGAGGCTGCTTCCTGCACAGGCTGTTCTCTCAAGGCCCTGTTGTGACTTGTGCCCGTGTTTCTGGGCATGTCCTTTCTTTCTCTCATTGCCTTTTATACAGTCACCATCTGTGCTTGGGTAAAACAAGCGCGATCTCATAGCAGAACACCACAAGAATGGCAGGCGTTGGTAAACAGTGCTGTGCACGAGACCACTCTAGTTTTGCTATTGGTAACTGGTTATAACGGAGCCACAGAATGTGGGAGGTATCTACAATGACAGTATTACACACCTACCATGGATGAATGAAACCTCAAAGTATGCAACAATGAAATAAGGCCATCACATTATCACTTCACCAATAAGCACATACATCTCCAGTGTCACAATAGATCTCAGGTTGGTTCCTCAAGGTGGTCCTGTAACATGTGTAACCACAAATGCCACCATATAGTTCTTCAATTTATATGATATTTCCACATTCCAATATATTCCCAGTGTTCAGTGTTGAGAGCTATCAAATTCATTTCTTCTTTCAGTTTCTAGCTAAATTCATCTGCTGTTAGCTAACTAGTTCTGCACTTAGTTTATTAGGTGCTCAGTCTTGCTGAGCAAGTACACAGAATTTTCTTCACTTTACCCATTGCCTGTGAAGGAGATTTAGATACAGATTCAAAACATGAGAAACCACTACTGAAATCTAATGGAGAAATTGGGAAAAAAGAAGGTTACATTTTAGGGAAAGAAATCTGAAAAAAAGTATCTTTTAAGAGATAAACATAAATTCTGATGATCAAATGATAAACAAACAGCACCAATGTATCCACTTAAGCTTGTAAGCAGTCATGTTGGAAGAGCCAAAAGAAACTCTCTGTCTTTGTGCATTTGTAGATCCACACAAGCAGATATACAGTTATCTCATATCCAATATTGCCACACATGTAGATTTTTCACGTTTAGATCAACATATAAAAATAGACATTCTACTTAACTAAAACAACCAATGAAACATCTAAGTCAGTTATTTTTCCACTTTCAAAATATGTAAGAAATATCATATATTGTGATAGTCTTGCCTTGATGCTCTTTGGAAGTACAGTGTGCAGATGTATGGCAATAGGTCTTCCCATACGTTCTGTGGAAGAATTGGACAAAGATATTTTTCATTTGTTAAATGCTGGCAAGACATTAACTATAATGCCGCCGCCCCCCCCCCCCAATGATGCCTTTCTCCACCTGGCTTTCCCAAGAGTGGGAGGAGTTTTGTGTTTGGCTTCCACTGATGAATCATCAGCCTGACTTCCCTTTTAGCCACATGATATGTATTATTTAACTTCATCTTGTTTTTCAAATTGAATTCATGTGGGACATTAATATTTAACTGTTGCATAGTTATCATCAGGTAGATATGAATCTATGCTTAAATATTGCTTTGTGCCTTGATGAAACATCTTTATCAGTAATAGATTACATTCCCTTGAGAGATAAGACAGATTAATGGGATGCTATAATAAAGAGCAGACTCACGTAAGCAAGCTTGGGTTTTTTTTTTTTTTTAAATGTAGTTGTTTGTTTTATATTTTTTTAAACAAGGGATTGTTCATTGTTTAAGCAAACTTGAGAAAATAAAATAAGAGGCTTTTAACCAAGTCACAATATCAGCACACTTCTGATTTTAGATTTTACTTTTGTTGCAGTTATTGTTTGGGGAATGGCATTTTGTTGGTAGCTTATTAATTGTTTTGGTTGATTGTGAGCACATAGCTTACTATGCTGCCTGGGCCCAATGAATCCTTGTGCCTTAGCCTCTACAGTATAGACTACTCGACTACAGCTCAACTTTGGATTCTTTGACCAAATAAATATCAAAATCTAAAATCTAGTTATGATGGACTTTTAGCCAAATGTTCAGGTCTTTGGGACTTGTGAGATGATTCTGTTTGATGTCTCAGTCAGATCCACTCACCATTTAGCAAATAAACTCACTATAAATAAATGTATCATAACAAAAAAATGATACTGGATCATCTACACTCTTATTTTCCTGGAATGACATGCCCATAGATATCCAGTTGCTATAAATAGGGTGTTAGCATCTTATTCTAGATGATTTCAGTACAATACATTGCTGTGGTGCCCGTCTTTTGTTGTAGAAAGTTTCCCCGGGCCCATTTGGGCCAGAGGTTCGAACCTGGCCCCAGGCGGCTTTTGTCCCCCAAAGAAATGAATCAGACACTTACATTAATTTCATATTGTTTGATCCATGTCTCAAGCACATTACTAGCTAGCTCTTTCATCTTAATTCAACCCATTTCTAGTAATCTACCTGCCACATGGCCCAGCCCATGGCTCACCTGGATTCCTTACATGTCTCTTCTTTGGGAGTTGGATGGAGACTGGCTACCTCAGCCCTCCTTCTACCTGTCTGTCCTCTGATTCTCCACCCACTTCAGTTACTTTATTTTCAGCATACAGAGAATATTTCCACCACAGTCTTTAAGACATTGTAGTATAAAAAAAAAATCCCTGATCTCAGGCTGCTTATCTAATGACAGCATACAGAATCTGTAGATTATGGTGTTTTTATGAAATGCATTTGCTTAGGTATGCTGAACCATTTATCATCACTCTAAACTGTGTGTCATTTTAGAAGAAAAATGATTCACAATGTTGTGAACATGAGTCAAATTCTATATCCAAGGATTGTTGAACTGTCTGATACCAAGAAATAGTAACTTGAAAATAAAATGTGTTCATCCCTTTCAACGGGCAACAGAATTTTGTCGCATCAAAACTATTTAAGTCCTTTGTAGAGAGCAGAAACATAAGGGTTATGAAGACAGAAAAGGACTGGCCTAAGGATGAGTGGTGCGCATGATGTATTCAAAGTAAAGTGGATTTGATTAACAAACATTCAGACATAAACTTCAGAACTTACTTGTATTATTTCTGGTAACTTTTCATTATATGTTCTGATTTCAACATAGGTCTCCCTATTATTACTTGGTATATTACAGTGCCATGCAGATATCTTAGAGACATGTGATAAGGCTTAGACCAATAGCTGATTCTTTAAGATTTCTTGTCTCTTTTTAGTTTGGGGCAATGTGTAGGTGTGACATTGAGTGAGAAACATGTACAATAAGAAGTGAATTTGCTATTGCTCAACTCTTAGTCAGCTGTTCAGTTCTAAAGCACCCATAATTAATTTTCTTAAATAATTGTTTCAAATATTTAGCAGTTGGAACAAAACATAACATAAATATAGTTTATGTAGTTGGGTAACATGAATAATTCAGTATTCTAAAAATATATCCATTAAACACACAATTGCTGATCCTTTGGGTTGAGTGCGACAGATCTTTAAGTAAGTCCTGTTTTAAAAACAAACTGAGAAAATCAACCTCACTCTCAATCCTCCACCCAGGTAACAGTAAAGAGCCCATCAAGGCCTCTCCAGTACCCAAAATTCACAACACATTTCTGCTCATAAAATCACTGTTTAGATGATTACACAAAAAATTCATCTGGGTGATGTAAGAATAGTAAAGTATCTTAAGAAAAAGATACCAAAATATGGGAGCACACCTTTTTTCTCTGAACTGCACCACACAGCCCTTATCAGTGAGTGTAATTCCTATAAAAAATAATAATATGAAGTAGGTAATGACATAAATGATGAAAACAATATGAAACTGAACAAAATACTAAATGCATTTTCATTCATATCTTAATGAAAGGCAAAGTTCAGCATATATTCTAGAAGAAAACACAGAAATTCATGTATCTATTTATGAGGCTTTTTAATAAATTTGAAAATGAAGAGGGTTGTTTTAGGATATAAGACATAAAGCAAAGAGGTTCCCACCCAGCCTGGCTAATAGGGAAGGCAAGGAGAGAGGCCACAGGAAAGGCAGGCAGGAAGTAGATCCTCAGAGAAACAGGAAGTGCTAGCAGGTTAATGTTTAGAAGCAGAGATCTGGCAGAGAAATAAATTGTTTTGTTTATTTTTGTTTGACTGTTTCCACTAACATTCAACCAGCAGAAAGAATATTAACATTTATCATCTATGTGCCTGTTTATTTTTTAAACAACTTACCTCTTGCACTTCTTATCACTCTGGCCATTGTCCATTTATTTATTTTGAACTGTTGAACTATGTTAAAGTAAGTTAAGTCATTACTGTATTTGTTCATGCATGTGTGTCAGTTGCCTTGGTAACACTAATTGTTAGTGCTAAAAACAATGCTTATATTTCCCTCTTCCCCCATGCAGGATCTTAATGCCTTTTGTGAAGACCTGCCTAATGGTCCTGCCTTCTGTGCAGACAATATGGAAGAGTGTGACAGATGTTGTGATAGGCCCATTGTGTACAAGTGTAGGACGCTGCTTCTCATCTGTCAGCATGCAACTGAGCCACGACTGACCATGTAGACCCCAGGCTCAGATATCTGGATGCTGTCCTACTTTCTGATGTAACACTGAAGCACTGTTCTGTTCATGTCTCAATTGTTATCATCAAGAAAACTGTCGAAATGGGACCCCTGTTCATACATGTTCACTGACAGAGCTTAACAAATGATGATTTCCTCCACTAAAAGCCAAGGATTTCATATATAATTTTATAAGAAGTATTGACAACACTCAATGTAGGAACAGACAGTTTTGGCTTAGTAGAAAACATACATTTGTAGTGATGACTTGATAATGGTCTAGGGGTAATTTCCTCATATACTACAGTAATTTTGTGCATAACTGCTCATAAAAGTATGTGATTTCTTATTTTCTGTTATTCTAGGAGTAATATTTTAAAATTTACTTTAACATATATAATCATAGGGCTAGCTAGAGGTAATATATACAAACATTCTAAAAATTCCTCACAGTAACAGACTCATACACCTATGATAATAACTATCAAATATAGTGAAACAGATAAATGTGAAAATGTGTGCCTCTGAGATATTATAAGGCTGCAAGCCTATTTAACAAATTTTGCTGTATATTTTGTACCTAACCTAATGCAAGTGTTATTCTAATCCAATAGTTTTAGAATATTTTTAATGTTTGCCATCTTATTGATCTCATGTAAAGTAAGTATAGCAACCACAGAGTAACTTTATTTGTTAGATTGTGCTGTCACATATAAGAATTTTGGTAGCTTCTTTGAAGTGCAATGTAAAAGGAGCTGTGTAAGCTTCCTTTTTAAATTTCTGAGTATGTGTTCTATGACTAGGGTTCATCTGGCTGTGACCATAAGACATGTAGCTGCTTCTGTTTATCATACAGTTAGAGGCTTAATCTGTATTCTACATTCCTATGAATGCTTCAATTATTTTCATGTAATTCTGGTGCTAGTAAATATTTTTATGACAAAGGCTAACTCTCTAACATCTAAGTACCATTTTTACTCCAGTGGCTTATGAAGAGAAATTTATAGAGGAATTAACAATTGTAAGGGTGTATAATACTGAAGTGCATGTGCAAATTAAAAACTAACAGTTACAAATTTTCAAGATTTTCTCTGATATAAATTTTGTGTCCTATAAAACATTATTGTATGTTTTTTCAGTTGTAGAGCCCTAATTTAGCATATACTCACCATGGCCTTGAACAAATTGGCATGTAAAATATTTTTACATTATAATACTATAACTTTTTCAAATTCCAGAATTAGTATCAAAACCTGAATTAGAATTTTTATAAAGAGTCTTATGGGTGTTAAATCTTCATTTAATGAAAATTCTTAAAAATATTCTGTATTTCTAATTTTGGCCAATATTATGTATGGCTGATTGAATTGAAATCTTATTGCAAACCAGATCAAAAGATCATGTCAAGAAACTAAGTTGTAAAGTTCATACCCTTTTGAAGGTAGTCACAAAAGAAACATTTTAAATCATTCTCTGAAGAGAGGTTAGAGCCTGGTAATAGACACAAATTGTTACCACTAACATGACTATGGAGATTGTATTCTGTTATTTTCGAAGGTCAGTCTCATGTCTTTATATTATTCTTTTGTAATTTAAGCTTGGATATATTGATTTGATATATTGACTTGGATATATTGATTAACTAAAAAATAATAATAATAAATGCCAATTATTAAAAATATAAGCTTCAACATTTTGGAATAGTTTTGACAAAATTTAAATGTATAAATATATATCAAAACTTTTAATTTTAAATATATATGATTTCCTTTATTCTGAATAGTGTTGATTATTTTCAAGTGAACTTTTATTGAAACTTTTTATAAATCATTTTGTATAAAAATTCCTCAAATTATTGATTAAAGAAAATCAAAGTTAAATATACAGATCTGTTGGTTCTTTTATCTGGGACAGTTGAAATTTAGAGACAAAGAAATATCCTCTATATCTAAAATAAACATCTAAAAACAGTGAATAGGTTTATTGATTTTATTATATTTTATCTTTCTGCTGTTTACTTTATACATGTGGAACTGAAAAATAAGAATCCTTTCAAATGCAGCTTAACATCTTAAGACCTCAAATATCAAGAATGTGAGACACTCCCAAGACATCTCTGTTGGGAGGAGGAGATAGGTGAATGGTTAAAGAGACTGCATGCAGACATGAGGACTAGAGTTAGGATCCTTAGAACCAACACAGAAGCCAGATGGGCTTGACACTCTATCTCTATAAAAACAGAGACAGGATCCTCAGAAGCAGCTGGCAGGCTAGCCACATCCATAAGTCATGAGTTCAGTGGAGAAACCCTGCTTCTGTGGAGAAACAAGACTTCTAACATCAAACTTCGGGCCTCTGTGTGCATATGTATCCATGCACAACCACACATGCAAACATGTGCACACATGAGAGAATGTGTAGCCAGGCAGAGGTGGTGCACACCATTAGTCCCAGCACTTGAAAGGCAGAGGCAGGAGGATCTCTGTGAGTTTGAGGCCAGCCTGGTCTACAAAGCAAGTTCCAGAACAGCCAGGACTGTTACACAGAAAAAAAAAATCTCTGTCTCAAAACAAAACAAACAAACAAAGGCTGAAGAGATGGTCTGTCCTCTGATATTCTAGGCTGATTTTATTAAATATAAAATATATCACCATAATGCACATAAGAAAAAAGAATGTTTTTCTTAAAAATTGATAGACTGTTCATTTAGTTCTCTATTTTTCAGCACTTAAAGAGATTCTATAAAACTTCTCTGTCACTTGATGAGTAATATGCAGTGGCTCACAAACCAAAAACTTTTCATCTTTTTAAAGTCTCATTTTACTAATCCTAAATAAACTGCTGACTCTATTTCTAAGTCTTAAACACGAGAGTAATAACTATATAAATCACATGTTAAAATACCTTGTATTCTAAAGCTAGATTTAACCAAAATTATTTTTGGAAAGTAAGTATGTGAAGAGCAGTTGCTGATATTGGCACAGACTTTCTTGTGGTCAATTAATCTGAAAGTAAATCAGATATTTGGCTTTTTAAAATGTTCTTTAAAGACTGAAAGAACTCTCAAGGCCTTCTTTTAGTAGTCATCTAAATTCCACTAAATTATTTCCAAATATTTTTTGGGAAGCTGTTGCCTATAAGAAAAAGATCCTTGCCCTAGAAATCAACATCTTGGTTCCACCCTCAGCACCTACCATGACTCCTCTGGTACACTGCCTCCAAATGGCTTAGCCTCTGTGTCATGCATGTTTTATATAATGAAAAGAATGAATTTAATGGTCTCCTACAAGCTTCTCATCCTACTGTGTTCTATAACAGCAAGATTTAGGTATGTCTCTTTTTTAAAAATCTAAATATTTTAGTCCAGAAACTTTAGTAATAATAGTACTAAAATTGTGTAGTTCCTGCCAATGGTGATATTAAATATACATCTATGAATATACTTCTTACTCCCCCACTCTCCCTTCTGTAACTTTAACTCTTTATGACAGGAATTCCTAGAATTTTATGAGCTCTAATATTGTCATTCTATACCTTTAATTAACATGTTACCATATATTTTTAATCAATTCAGATTTATTTGAAGATTAACCAACAAAAATCAATGCTTTACCAGTGTTATGGTTTGGATTTTAAATAGTCCTCAAAAGACTCATTTCTAAAAGACATGGTTACCTGCCTTTGGTGCTATTATGAGCTGACAGGACCTTTAGGAGTCTGGATCTAGACAAAAGAAGTCATGTCCTTGGAGGTCCGGTATGGGAGAAGATATTGGGATCTGTGCCCTTTCCTGTCTCTTTCCTTTTACTTCCTGGTTACCCTAAAGTGATCAGTTTACCCTACCACAAGTGTTATCCCTCAGGACAGCCCAGAGGCAATGGGGTCAAACAATTGAGACAACTAAAAAAAAATATGAATCCCAAGTGACCCTCTCCATCTCAAAGGTATCGCAGCTGTTTGCCAAAGCAATGGAAAGCTGATGGAGGACCACCCATTTCGTCAACCCACATGTCAACCAGAGCCTCCTTCTTGCCTCAGCCTCTGCCTTCAATTAGATCTCCACACTGGAGATCCTGGAATAGCAGCAGCATCAAATGCATTCAGACAATGTTTTCTGAATGAATAACTAGATGAATAAATAACTATGGATAAGCTGGAGTGTTTGTATTAGGAGTAAGAGTCATATTTCAACCTTTTTTATTTACAAAACGAGTGTGAAATAGATTGATTTTGGTAAAAGTTTTCTACTCACCTTTTCATGCTCATAAACCAGTACGGGAACAGTAAACCTTGCTGTAGGCATATGAGCTACAGGCCCTCCTTGGGGGCAACATCAGTTGTGCTGGTCACTCTGCTCATTGGTGTGACAAAATCTCAAGAAATACACCTCAGGAAGGGTCTATTTTGACTTGTGCTTTAGGAAGGGAAACATTTGGTCATGGTGAGAAAGGCAAGAAAAAGGAGTGTGAGCTACTTGATCCTATTAGCAGTCAGGAAGCAGAGAGCAGGGAGATTCTGCCAGAAACTCTAGCCCCGCCCCATAGCCCCTACTTCCTCTAGCCAGACTCTGCCCGCTAAATGTCTGTAGCTTCCTGCAGCTCTATCCGCAAATGTTTAAACTGATGTCAGTTCCTACTCATGCCATGCTGTCTCGTACTTCATTGTCTTGTCTGAAACCTACGTTCAAATCTTCAGGAATAGAAATCTCTACAACTTGCAAACTTGCTTTTAAGCACACCTGCCTTTGAGAATGGTAGCTTCGTCTGCTACCGCATTTCCTACTGAAATAAACAGAAACATGATTTCTGTAAAATTTTACATGTCAGAAAAAAAAAAAATGTGTCATTTGAGTTCTAGGACTCAAATTAAACGGCAGTGAAGAGGCCATGAAAAGGACTCATTTCTTTGGTTGCAACTTTATCACCGCCGAGTGTTTGCATAAGATAACAAAAGCTTCCAGAAGTTCTGTAGGGTTGCATAAAGCAGGCAGGGGAAGAAATAGGTAGGCAGCAATGAGAACTTACCTCCATTGATGCAAATCAGGATATAGGAATTTTACTCTGAAAAGCAGACAGAGGAGGTGGCAAAGATGTCAGCGCACTAGAAATTCAGGCTATTGACTTAAGGAGTAGGAATAATTTGGGGTCGATTCGTGCAGTATCTTCTCTCTTCACTTCTTAATAAAATGAGCAAAAGAAGGCTCCCCCTCGTCATAGTTTAAAGTCACTTTTGTACCCTCTAGCCTTTCTCTGGGTAACATCTGAAATGCTACCACAGGGATCTTACCTCTGATGCTTTTAAAGTGGAAAATAGCCTTGAGTGGGGTCACGTTTCAATTGATTACAGCCTTATATTTTAAACTTCAGTATGAATGGGTAGTCTAAAGGGGTTATTGAACACTGCAGAAGGGATTCCAGGAAGAGCCCTGAGTACAGTATGGAGTACATACACAGACCAAGAAGAAAGTCAGGTTAGAGTCACAAAGGCAGGCGGCTGCAATGGCACTGACCTTAACCCTTCCCAGCTCTGTTTTGGAGACCTCTGCCTCACATTCCTGAGCATGGCTCAGTGGAAGCTGAATAGGACTGGAGAGAGTTCAGTCCACAAAAGAGACTTCTTTTTCTCCGTAAAGAAGAATTGCTTTTGTCTTACTGAATAAAAATGGGCCTGGGAGGGAGCCTGGGGGCTCTGCAGGAACCATGTACCCTAAAGACCATCCAGGGAGCAATAGTGAGAATAAAAATGAAGAAGTATAGCTGTGACCACTTGTGTCTGTTTTACCTTGCCCTGCTCCACTGTTGACCCCAGCTACAGTGTCTGTGACAGAGAAAGAATACCACAGAGCACTCAGAAAAATCAGAGGACACCACTTCAACAATTACCCCAAAATAGGACAAGGACACCTATCTGCCTGCACTTGGACGTGTTATGTTACGCAGCTTGGCATCACGGCTGGAGAAGTCATTCTGCCATTATGAGAAAAGGTGGAGGTAGAGAGCGATGAGAGAAAGGGAAAGAGACAAGACCCAGTGGGAAACAGCACGTTGCCAAGGGCAAATACTTCTTTCCGGTATAAATGGAACAGGAAGAGATGAGAGCAACAAGTCACCTCTGGGGCGTTCTTCTTGTTCCCTGCCTCCCAGTCACTTGTCACTGAGCACCATCCAGTCACAAAAGGGAGCGAGGTCCAGAAGGCAGGTCCTGCTTCAGCTGAATGGTAGATCAGTTCCAGGCAACTGATGTCTCAGTTAACTGGGACAGTGAAACAAAGAATTGTTTGGGAAGTTGCAGGGCAGGACCAGGCTATTTTTCAGGGAGGCTAGCAGCAAGGCTTATCCTAACCCTTCATGCCCATAGAGCTTTGAGTTGTGTTCTCAGTACAAACAGGAAGGTGTAGGCTGGGTAAGTGCTTAGGAACCGGGAACTTCATCTGAACCCTATGACCTGGATTCTATTGTCTCCGTTTTTCTAGATGCAAAAATGATGCCCCAGAAGTTGGAGCATTTGTTCAAGATCACACTTGAAATTAAGATACGAGCCAAGAAACTCTAACACCAAAGCTTGCACTTGGTCTCTTCCCTGGGATTCCGTGCACAGTTTCTCCTGTTCTTTCTATGAGCTTTCAATCATGTAACCTTTCCGGAAGCAAGGTTTTATTTTCCCATTCAAGTCAGTCTCATGATCTCAGAGGTAAGTCCCCTCCCAACCGGAAAGCTGACCCAGCTCTGTCTCCTTCTAATACAGCCCAGTATCCTACTTCTCCAGCACATTCTTTCTTTCCCCTTACAATCCTCTAGCTCTTACACTCTGTCCAGTATCAAAAAATTACTTTTCAAATGCCATTATTCAAAGTCCCTCACAAGTTTCTCTACCATGTTTCTCAGCACAGTGATTTATCTAAGCACTAAGCATATTGGTACATGTTAACAATGATATCAATTTCTGTTTAGACATTTCAGTTTTCTAAGCAGAAAATATTCAGTGTCTTTATTTGTTCAAAGATTTCTTTTCAGTGTGTTCAACTCTAATTGTTATTCAACTTTGTCTGTCACTCTATTTTGAAATCCCAAGGAAAATTTGTATGCATTTTTTATTTTCCTATCATTGAGAAAAATTTATGATAATTTTCAAAAGTGGAGCTTCATTGAAATATATAATATTACTAACAATTTAGTTTTTTATTGCAATACAAATGTTCAATAGATGTATGCAATGTATAATTGCAACAGTATCAGTATACAATTGCAGTATATCTATAGTGTACTATGATTTTTTAAAGACAGAGTCTTACTATGTAGTCCTGACTGAAATCATTATGTAGACCAGGCTGGTTTTGAACTCACAGACATCTGCCTAACTTTCTCTACCTCATGAGGATTAAAGATGTGTGCCCCCATGCCAGGCTCTGTATTGCTATCAGTGTTGGTATTGTGAAAAAATTGTTTATTCTATCAAAAGTGGCTAGCCTTCCAAAGACAAATATTTTATAAATCCGAGTAAATTGAGAACATAATGTGAGTCAAGCAAGGAGAGGCGAGAACAAATCATGAGAGAAGGAGATGGTGAGTGAGAGGAGCAACAAAGAGGGAGAAAAGAGAAATGAATATCTTGATAGAGGGAGCCACTGTGGTGCTGGAAAGAAACTGGGTGCCAAGGAAACCTCCAATAACCCACATGATGCCCCTGGTTAGGGCTCCAAGTGATAGTAGAGAGGGTACCTAACAGGGTTTCCTCTATAATCAAATGAGTGACCACCCCAATTGTCATTATAGAACCTTTACCTAGCAATGGATAGAGGCAGAAGCAGAGATTCATAACTAAGCATCAGGTCAAGCTCCCCAGCCAGCTAGAGAGAGAGAGAGAGAGAGAGAGAGAGAGAGAGAGAGAGAGAGAGAGAGAGAGAGCATAAGAGCAAAGGGATCAGGACCATGAGGAGGAGACCCACAGAGATGGCTGATTGGAGCTATTGAGAGCTCACTGAATCAGAAACAACCATTGAGGAACTGTCAGGAAAAGGAACTAAGCCCTCCAAAGGTAGAGGACTATCAAATGGCATGGACAGTTTGCGGAGCCTTTTGGAATAGGATCAGAATATATTCCTGGAATATGAACTGGTGTCTTGGGGCCCATTCCCTACAGAGGAACACCTAACCCAGATTTAATACTGGAATGAGGGACTCAGACCTACCTCAACTGGATATGCCAGACTGAAGTGACTCACCTTGGGATTCCTTGTCCTCCTTGGGGAATGGATGGGGGGGTCAGGTGGGGGAAGGCTGAGGGAGGACTGGGAGGGACAGGGAGGGACTGGGAGGAGGGAAGGAAGGGGGAGCAGTGGTATATATGAAAATAAACCTTTTTAAATAAATTAAAAAATTTATGCATGTCTTTTAATCTCTTCTACCTTGTAAAACATTTATGAAAATTATATTTTAACATTGTTTTTACTTTTTATATGTGTGAATGTTTTGCTTATATGTATGTATGTGTACTGCATTCACACTTGATTCCCAGGAAGGACAGAAGAGTAAGCTAAATCCCCAAAATTGGAGTAATGGACACCATATACATACTGGAAACCAAACCCAGATCTTCCAGTAAGGTATCCCTATAGTCAGTCCCCTATGCAAATCTTTTCCTCTCCACACAAAGGACCTGCTGCATTCCAAGAACTTAATAACCCTTAGGTCCCAACCCCTTTTTTGTTGGAATCACTTTTCAAATTAGCCAATCAGGAGTAGACTGTGAGGCTGACCTTCAGTCAACAAGGAGGAACAACCAAGATCCTCCTTGATTTAAAAATAAAAGGTAGAGGCCATCTTGGCCATGGGCACTGCTTGTTCACAACCTTGGCTATGTTATGTCTCACCTTTTTGCTTCAGACATGTCTTCTAAGGTTACTTTCACCTTTTTAGGTAATTCTTTGTGTAACACTGAGAATATTGTTTTGCAATAGTATATATGTACATATACATATATGGGGGTGTATATATGTGTTGCATGTGTATAAGTCAGAACAACTTTTTTTTAAGGATTTGTTTATTTATTAGAAATTATACAGAAAAAGCACCAGAAGTCATCATAGATGGTTGTGAGCCACCATGTGGTTGCTGGGAATTGAATTCAGGACCTCTAGAAGAACAATCAGTGAGCTTAAACTCTGAGCCATCTCTCCAGCCCACCCAGAACAACTTTTTAAATTTCTTTTCCTTTTTTTACATATGTGTCTTTGCATGAATGTAAATACATGTAGAGAATAGATATGACATGAATACACATGACTATGGTGGCCTAAGTTTGATCTTGGGAATCTTCCTACACATTCTTCTACCCTAATCTTTGAAAATCTCTCAAACAAACCCAGAGTTCATCCGTGTGGTTAATGTGCTAGCCAGGTTCTCCAGGGGTCCACCTTCTGAAGATGAAACTAAGGTGAGCCTACACCCCCACTCAACATTTATGCTGGTTCTGGAGATATGAATTCTAGCCCTTCTGCATGTGTGGCCAAATGTAGGAGAGAGGTTCTTTGAAGTTAGTGTCCCTGAGGTCATCATCCATGATGAAGTAATACAGAGAGTGTCTTCCTAGAACAAAGTAACTGTAACACAGAGCACACAATTAGAACACTGGTTGTCACATGGGGAAAACAAAGGGACTAAAATGTAAAGGGGAACAAAGGCAGAGGAGAGTAGAGCAATATTACAGGGTGCTCAGGGCTCAGTCTTTAGATGTGAATCCATTTAGCCAGTGGCAACACAAATAAATGCTGCTTCTTGGAATAAAGCCTTGGTGTCCTATCTCTCTGCTTGAGCATGTGCCAACAATGGAGCTTTGAGGTGATGCAGCTGTTTTGGACTCACCCATACACTGCCAGAATGCCCATTAAACTCATTGGTCCCATCATGTTGTGATATTACTGCTCATCTGGAGTGACTGGACGTTCCTTCACATATCCTGTAGAAAAGGTTAGCATCGATATTTTGCAAGTATAAGAAGTAATGGCTTTGAAGAAATGATTCAGCACTTAAGAGCATTGAGTGTTCTTCCAGAGGACATGAGTTTAATTCCCAGTATCCACATGGCATCTAATAATTGTCTATAACTTCAAAATCTGACATCCTCACAGTGACATACATGCAGGAAAACACTAATGTACCTAAAATAAACATAAATAAATGATTTGTAAAGTAAATGAGTATTTTTAGTGACTATGAGCATTGTGATTCCTACATTATCTTTTAGTCTACTCTTCCAATTGCTATAATAAAACAGAGCAGTGCCTTGCAATAATGGTTATACCAAGGGCTGGAAAGGTGTTTCAATGGTTAAGAGTGCACATGCTCTTGCAGAGGACCCTAGTTAGGTTCCTGGTATCCACATCAGGCAGCTCAAAATTGCCTGTAACTCCAGCTCTGGTAGATCCAAAGTATGGGACAAGATACATGCAAATGCATAATTAAAAATAAGAAATATAAATATTTAAAATATATTATGTCAAGACTCCTGTCATAAAGCAAAGACACTATATTACTCAGTCTTAGCTATGACTAGTTCATATCTATTGAATCTTCTCTTCCTTTAGTTCACGTCTCCTCCGCCTTCTCATTCAATCCTGTGACCTGAATATTTTACATGGCTCTAAAGAATAAAGAGCTTCATCATTTTGCTGTGAGACAAAAATTAATTGGACTACCCAGCATGATTTTTGTTTATTTATAACTTTTCCTTAATTGAACTAACAAAATTTAATGTTTTTCTGATTCAAATGTGTAAGAAATAATACACCAAAATAAGTAAAACATGAAATGAATGTGTTTAAAATATCAGATAGTTTTACATCATATATGTTCTCACAAAATAATAGTTGTAAACCCATAAATATCCAAGATGGGAGTGACAATGAACATAGGAAATTTTGACACAGTGATATATGAAGAGAAGCCTAAGACACAATCAGACTGTGTTCTTCAACACAGATTCAGGCTTGTAGCAAGAGTCACCAGAACAGCACCCATTTAGGCTTTCTAGAGACTAGAGCAAATTCGATCAGTATAAGTGCTACATGCACTGGAATCAAACTGTGCAGAGGTGCATGGAATCCAGGAGCTAGGGCTGTGATCCAAGTGTTAAAGATAATAATAAAAAACAGAAAATCATTTGGATCAGCTAAAAGGTACAAGCAGTCAACCAAGCGAATCATCTATATACATTCTGTTGAGTCAAGGGTAAGATCCTAGATTGATCAAATTTTTAAAAATAAAATCCTTTAAAAAGCATGAAAGCCTTTTGTTTGATTTGCCCCAGAACTTGATTGGAACAGCATAATAACTAAAAAACAATATAGATAATAAAGTTATCTTTAATTTAAAAGAACACAATATACAAACAGATGCATACTTACATGCCCAACCACACTGAATACTATAGACATAAAGATATTCAAATAAAAGCAAAGACCAAAGGATTATGAAATAGTTTGTCTGGAATAACTTTGGCAATGATTAGTACCTTCTACCAGGGGCAGGTGAATCAGGGGTTTATTCAAAACTTTCACAAAGAAACACTTAGCATCAGAAAAGATAATGTCTCAGCCTAAAGTCTACAACTGACACCTCCTAAATAGGTATCCTTTGGTAGTAAAACCATTAGACTGGTGTGCCAAAAACTTGCAGCTCACTGGTACCAGGTTTCCTTAATGTAATCCAGTCCTTCCTTAAAGAAACAAAACAGTCATGCTGATTACTGCTCAGTACATAATTACAAATTTGATACTAATGAGATCAGTTTCTAGAAAAAAAAAAATACACCATTTCCCTGCAAGCAACTTAACCAAGGTTACCTATGGGAGTCCCTTTAGATGATGCTTCCTGACATTTACTTATAAACATTTCTTCAGTAGGACTTTACTTCCTCTTGCTGAATTGGAGCTTCATTTATGTCACCCTGCTGCATTTCCAGTAATCGTTCTGTATTGCAAAGCTTTTCAGTGTTTCTGGTTTCCATTTGTTTGTTTGTTTGTTTGTTTTATCTATGTTTCTTGTACAGGTGAGTAGTATTTACTGGCATTGATTCTGCTTTTTAAATGTTTTAAAGTATAAGGTTTTCAAGTTACTTCTCAATCAGTACTTCTTAAAGACACTCTGACTGTGCATTAATTGCCTGAGGATTTTAGTAAAAAACAATTCTGGTTCAGTGTGTCTGTGACTGGACCTGAAAGTCTGCATTTCTAGAGATTACTCCTGGGATACGGAAGCTCTAGGTCACCCTCTGAGTAAGGTGGCTCAAAAAGCCCTTTTAATATGATGTGGCATGAGAAGCATATGAAACAGCTCCATAGAAGACAGTGGTGACTTGCATGTATTTGGCCCTTTGAAAAAATAAAACAGGTAATTTAAGTATTAAAATCTTCTCTGCCTACCTTTAAACCCATTTACATGCTCTCATCCCCTAGCAGAGTCAACTAAAGCTAAACTGTAAAACTTGCAATAAAAAATGAATCCAGTTACCCAGCCATATAAAAGCAAGGTTATGGTGTTATATTTTCGCTGGGAAAAAAAAAAAAAACTTTAAATGACTGTAGAAAAATAAAGTTCTATGTGAAAACCAAACCATTTAATAGATAATATAAAACTACTCACACACATGCATCTACACACTTTTTAAAGTTACATATTTATCACTGAGTTTCATTGCCTTGAAAGAAGTGGTGTAGAGACACATTTTCCCCCCAGATAAAAGCAATTTCTGGTAAATAGTTTATTTACTAGAGAACTCACCAAAGGAAAGAGATTTTGCTTCATTAAACAATGACTTGAAGCCAGATGTGTCTGCAAACAGAAGACTTTTGAGGAAGACTCCTCCCAAATATTTACATTCACTCAAGGACAGTATAAGCAATTCATATCTCCACTCCATAATTTTGCTATATCAAAACTAATGCCATTTTTATTCTTTATCATTTCATCATAATCAAAATATGTTTTGACCCAGTATTATTAAAAATAAAATAAAGTGTGTAGTTTTGCAATACAATACTAAAAGTTCTACAGGTATTTTTCAAAACAGTATATATCTTAGTTTTATTTTATTATATCAATGTACACTAAGCTATATTATATTATATTATTATATTGCAGTATGATTTGTAGTCAGTTCTGGGTAGTATGTATGAGACACTTATATGTCAAAAAGGGAGTCATGATTTTTTTTTTAGCTTGGGAAAGATGAATTGCAAACATTATTGTACTACTCAAAATCTCTCAACTAGATATAATGCAGTAATTTCCTTCACCACTTGACTTCATATTTTCTGAAAATTTCTACATCTAAGACATATGATAAATATTTTCAAGTTTATATTAAATAGAGCTGCATTTGTATTTTCATTATTGATATAAATCTATTCAGTTGAAAAAATAAACCAAATATTTATTTTATATTTACTTTATGCTTTCAAAATATGTAATCATTTGATTGTACTATGATGGCTGTAAGTTTGGACTAAGATTTCTTGTCTTGGACAACAGTAGTACAGTTATGATTCAGGTATTAACATAAAGTAAATAGATTATTCAGTTTTATGGCAGCATTTGACTTGCTATATATCATCATGTTAATTATTTGAATCTAGAATTTTACATAGGCTTCAAGCATATCTCTCTACCCTGGAATATTGTTAATACACTGCATAATACTTTCTAAAAATAAGATAAGTGATCACAATAGAATATAGATGAAAACTTATAAACTGAGTAAAAAAGACAACCCTAACACACCTCTGGCCTCCCTTGATTCACGCTTTTGCTATGGCTTTCTCATGGGTAACCTGTAGTGTCTCCTTCCTTGACCTGGGGTTAGGCCTCATCATTTTTCTTAGGTCAAGGGACAAAGCTAACGTCACAATGCACCATTGTCCCGCGCCCTGTCTTCGCCTGCGAAGAAGAACGCAGTACGCAGTTTGGATCCTTCTGCAGCAAGTTTATTCTTTACCAAATGGGAAGAAGACCCCGACCCCTTGCCAGGAGCCGGCTTTTATACTGCCAAGCCCTAGCCTCTTACGTCTCCCCTTCTGATTGGTTGCAGACTCTCGCCTGACATGCCGCAGGGTCAGAGGGCTTGGCTCACAGAGTGGAAACTTACCGGGGGACATGCGCAGAAGCGTTGTTTATCGCCTCGGCCGCGCTTTGGTACCGGAAACCGGCACCGTCTTTCCTGCTTGACCGGGCTCCCGGCTCCCTACATCTCCCCCTTCTTTATATATTAAGAGGGGAGCCGGCTTCCTGTAGACAGGCAAAGACAGAGGTTGCTACCTATTTGGATTGAGAGACTGCATGGGAAGGAGTCCTCGTTCTACTAGAGAACTGGATACAACCCATACCTGTCCAGCTGTCCTTTTTTTCAGGCAGGGCAGGGTACGACAGCAGCCCTTTGCAAGCAACTTGCCTTCCAGGCCCATGTCAGGCCTGTGCCGTGCATTCTGCCCAACAACCTGCCCAGGGGAATCGGGCTAGGGCACTCAACCTCGTGCAATGGGAACAAGCCCTGAGCGTGCATGAGCTACCTTTACCCTATTTTGCGCCCCTTATCTGATCACCTTTTAGCCTTAACCTTGTTACTATCATTGGAGAGTCGCTAGCAAAATTTTGTAGGTGCATATATTCTGCACATC